>VUQJ01017265.1:31177-44182 GCA_015108635.1 Andinoacara biseriatus | reverse complement strand
AAAAAAATGGGCATCTTTACAGCCTCATGAAAAAAAAAAAACTCTCTAAAGTTAAGCAGCTAAAGGCATCACAACATTAAATTCTATTACCATCCAAAAATGTTGTCACCTCCTTAGCTCATTTAAGCCCCTGAACTGGACCTCACCTTACATACTCACAAAAACAAACAAACCCCCCCCAGAAGAATCTTACCTCGTTTCTGCATAAAGACAAAGAGTTCGTCAAGAAACTCCTTCCGCTGTGGGTCATTATCTAGTTCATAAAGCTGGAAAGTGACGTACACATACAGAGAAAAAAAATAAAATAAAATAAAAGGAAATCAGAAACAGGTAAATGAACTCTTAGTCTGTTTTATTTTTCAAATGTTTATGTCTACCAGATCTACAAACCTTGGCAAAGTCCCGAGAAGGCTCTCCTCTTACTTTAGCGCCGTCAGTCTCCTCTGCCCACATGGCGTTTCCTTTCTGTACATACACCAAACCAGAAATATCAAGAAAATCATTTACAACAAGCTGCTGCGGAGTAAAATTGTTCTTCTGATTAGATAGTACTGACACCTTCGCCAACAATTAATTCTTAAGCACATGATTAATGAAGACTGGTGGTGGGATTTTTTTTTTTTATATATAAGTGAGACACTTGTTGGAGCACCCTGGAGTTTCTGCTTGCATGTAGACCATCACACTGTCGTTCCGTAAACACCTGATTACAGTAAACATTTGACTGGGCAGAGACCAATAAAATGAAGATTAATTAAATGAACCGTACTGTACTGGAAGTTTACTGTGACGTGTTATTCCTCCGCCACCTCCTCAACATAACAAAGGTTAAACATGTGAGTGGAGGGCAGTGTGTGTGTGTACAGCTGAGTGGAAAGACCTGCTGACTTTATTAACCCTCCAACAGGCTCTGAGAGTTGCATGGTAGTGCAAGTATGAAGAGATGAGATTGTTTTTATTTTTCCTTGTGACATTACAAATCCAGCTCTAGCTGCAGCTTATGGAAAGCCATCGCAGGTTTGCTTTCTGTAGATTCTTGCGGGAGCGTGTCATTTGGTTCAAGCTTGTTTTTTTAATATTAACATGTTTAAAATTCAAACAAGGAGAAGTTTAGACAAAACATCGAAACTTGATATTGTATTTAATGGCGTTGAAGCTTTTAATTCTTATGGTTGCAGTTAATAAAATTAACGGACTGTTTTGCCCCCCATATTTAGCCTTTTACTTGACATTTGTGTATAATTGTATCATTTTGGATTTATACACACACATTCCTATTCACTAAACGTTTGGCATGGCAATATGGTCAGGCTTGGGGCTAAAAGCCAGAACATATCAGCCTTTGTTTTCCTGGTTAGTCAGTTTAGAAGGGATTATCATTTGGCTTTCGCGCCAGTTGTAACCGTCCTTGTATTTACAGTAAAAACACAGAAACAAACTGCAGACACCAACAGGCATCAACAGCAGCCCGAAAAGTGGAACGCAGTGGTTCTATTTGACGTCAGCGCCACAGCCTCGTTAAAGTCGATTACAATATGTTTGAGTTTAGACGACTTTTTGTTCTACTGGAACTTCTCGGGCAGTTGATGTAACCACATATCCATTATTTGCGCACGCACACACACACACACACAAAGTCTACTTGCACATGTAAGAAACTCTGATAACCTCCCCATGGTAGGAAATCACTGCACCATTCTCAAATTTAAAAAAATAAATAACCCAGTTTTTCCTCTGGTCATTTCTAGTTTCTTGAGGTTAAGCTGGTTAAACTCGTCCCAGAGTTTGCAGAGCTGTTGATACATCCAACAGCTTCGGCTTAGAATTTCTAATCAAGGACTTCAGCAGAAACCCTATTGAAAGTAGACAAACATCCCAGTCTTTTCAGCATCAGATCGAAATAAAACCCTCCCCCCCTTTATTGATGAGCAAGTGAGACCTACTGCGGATCTGTTAACAAAGAGCTTTCAGTTAATTGCTCACAGAGCTTTCACACATTCCGACCTGGGAGCCCTGATATTATTCAGTATGTAGGCCAGGAAAAGGTTTCTTCTGTTTTGTTAAAGAGGCAACTTTATGTGATTAAAAAAAAATTTTTTAATTACAAATGATCTGACTAATGTGCATGACTTCAAAGTAAAAGTCTCTCTCTTCAGCTAATCATGACAGAAATTAAGTCCGACATTAAAATAGTGAAATGTTAATACTAACTGATCGCCCCCTATTATGAGCTTCATTAAAATCATTCAGTTTCTCCGACAGGGCAAAAGTGAAAACTCAACTCTCTCCAAATCACAATGCAACCACAGGGGGTCCCACATTTTTTAAGCCGAATCAAATTATTGGGCCTTTAATCCCCCCAGGAAGTCAAGATCATTTATCTGGCTCCTTGCTGTGCTGCAAGCTTGGGTGAACAGGGGCTCTTTATCCCCACCCAAGCTACATTTAAAGGCTTACAGTGAGACTGCACATATGGGGTGAACAATGGCTGTCCGGCATGATGAGGCTTGAAAAGCATGTCAAGTTTTTCAAAGATATTTCGGTAATGAATTGAACAAAAGAAAAAGATAAAGACGCTGCAGAGCACAACACAATTGTAAGGTGAAAAGAGCAGCTACTTCAACCAGCCACCAATTAACTTGCAAAAGACCCCATTTTAAGTTAGTGGACGTATTAACATGGATGTTAGATTAAAAAAAAAAGAAAAAAAGCCTAATAGGCAACCACTGAGAAGGAGCTCCACTGTGAGTCTCAGCTGCGAAAAACAAACAAAACCAAAAGAAACCTCTATTTATTAGACAAAGAAAAGTGTGAGTGTGGTTACTGACTGCATTCCTGTTTCTCTACCCACTTCCCAACACAGTGGGAAGCAGTGAGAAAAAAAACTATTTGTGCCATACATCAAGTAAATCCAAATGAAATTAAATATCACAAAGAAGACTTTGTGCAGTTAATCTGACCACTTACAAAGATCCTCACAGATCTGGACACAAATGGGTCACAGCAAAGGCCTCACATAAATTGGTTCTAATTATAGATTTGGGCTGTGGCATGTTTTCTGTGTTTTGTGCAAAAGAAAGAAAAAGAAAAAGAAAAAAAAAAAACAGAAAGCAAACCATTTCTCTCTCTCACACACAGACACACAATTAAGCCGTTTCCACAACAGCCTTTCTCAGCGCTCATTACTGTGCTTAAACTAAAACAAAATGTTCTTTATTGCCCTCAGCTCGGCTTGCTGGCCTGTGAAAAGGAAACACATTGTCGCTGCAGTGGCAATATAATGTATTGATTATTTTCAGTGAAATTAAGCTGCCATTTAGTGTTGCCCAGCGACGGCTCAATTATGCAAAGCTACCCACGAGGCTACAGTAGCAGTCGCGCGGAGAAGTGTTTACGTCCACATTTAACTTTAACCAAAGAACAGACAAACTGGGAGCAAAAAGCAGAATTAAAAAACAAACAAACAAAAACTTCTAATAATGTGTAAAAACCTGAGGAATGCTATCAAAAGCACCAATCTTCTCTTGTGAAAAACTGCAAATAAATTTTATGGTTAGCAGTTTGCATACTGAGGCACTAACCCAGCTGTCCCTGCACCTACAGGCCTCATTAATCAGTTTATTATATTGACACAGGGCTCTTTTCACATGAGAGGAACCAATCAGCTCATTCACCCCTCCCAAAAAAAGGGAAATCTTCATTTCTTATGAGCAGTCAAAGACATCTGCTGGGAAATGGATTGATGAATTTACAATTTAATGCAATTCTTGGGGATATTTAAAGGAAATTTGACTGGTGCAAATTGACAGTGGCTAACCCTTGAAGCCATAAATATACACTTGGGGGCATTTCATAAATCTCCTCCTCACATTTCAACTCCCATCTTCTCGGCCCTGAAGCGGATTCTTTGACGAACCAGGATTAGACCACAGTCACGAGCTTTTAGCCCAGTCAGTGCCTAACAGGTGTTTTCAGAAGTCTGAGCCACAATCTGAAGTATGGCAAAAAGGGAAAATATCTGGCCTGGCAAGTCATTAAGCAGCATCACGTTTGGGGCATCTTGGCAAAAGGGAACACACCTTCCTACTTGTGCATCAGGAGGAAGACCAAGCAGCAGTGAGGAAGGGCAACAATACATACACACACTACTAAACAATTACAAAAGTTTTTTTTTTTCAATTCTTATAGTGGATTTGAAATTCTCCAACGTCTAATGGTACTGATACGAAAAAGCTTACCTGCTTTGTTGAATCATCAAAGCCCCAGTCGGCAAAGCCATTCGGTGACGAGAAGGCCGGTGACATGAGATTCTTCTCCATGTGCTCCTGTTTTTTCACTGCAGGTGGAGATCCACAAGTTTGCTTCGCTGCTGCTGATGGAGATGTAGAATAAGGCTGGAAGGGGAAATGTGAAACATGCTGGAGTCGAGGCTTCTTCATCTGTTTATGAGAACCGTTCTCCTCTTCCTCATCCATGTCTTCCTCCTCATTGTTCTCTTGAGACCCCAACATCCCCTTTTCCTCCTCATCTGAGTTTCCATCATCCTCCTCCTCCTCCTCCTCCTCTGGATCCACTCTGCTCAGATTGTTATTTAAAGCTTGCTGAACTGCTTGATTAGTTTTTCCATCTGCTTTTTCAAACAACGCAGAGTCTTGCCTGGAAGCTAAAGCTCTTCCTGCAGCAGCTTGACGAGCAAACAGGAGCTGAGCTTGAAGAAGCTGCTTGTCCTGCAGGTTCATCTCCACATTAGCTTCTTGTTGTCTCTGCAGATGCTCCATCAACACCTCCAGCTTCATGCCAGCTGGAATGGACTGTGAGCACCCAGCTGCATTTCCAACCTCTGATAAGTTGGACTGTGGAGAAAAATACAAATCACTAATGGTTGAACTGATAATTTTTAATATATATTTTTTTTTTATTTAAACTGTGTAGTGCATGCTTAAGATGTTTTAATATGCAACAGCAAATCCAGAGTAATCAGCACGTTCAAAAATGCTTGCAGAAACAAATTAAGCAGTATTTAAATACCAGGTGTACTGTATGAATAAAGTTAAACATTTGTTTTTTAACATTAAGGTAGTCAAACTTTTGGAAAACCAGGACGAGTCGAGACCAGAGAGCTCAGTGCAGAACAATAAAGTTGGATAAACAGACGTTATTCACAGAAACTGCAAAAAACAAACAAAAAAACACGCATATTTCTTTAAGAATACATTTGTACAAACATCCAAATGACGGATTAAAAAAAATCCAGTGGTCTCAATTTGTTTAAGGCTACTTAAACATGAAAAGACCTTGGCGTACGTTATTTTCACAACCGGGTTCGTCGGTTTTATGGGACAATGAAATTTAACTTCGCAAAAGGCCCACTTGAATTCTTCAAACTTGTTACCCTCACAGGGAATTACAGAGAGAGCTTAAAAAAAGCGCAAATTCTCTAAAGTAAAGTTCATATTTATCCCATTTTGCTTTGTTACTGTAACGAACACGAGTGGGTGGGCTACTAAAGAGTCGTCAATAGGCTACTCACCATTTGTGTCTTTGAGTAATTCATCATCGCCAACAGGTCTTACGAAGTTCTTCTTTCATTCGGCAGAAATTAATCGCATCTCATGGTCAGTTTCTCTTTTTAAACTGAGAGAAAAAAAACCCTCTTGTCGATCAAATGTGGTTTAAAGCCCCTCGCAGTGTGAAAGCTGGAGGAGGGGTAATACTGCCGTGCTTTAGCTCCCTGCGGTCACTCACGGCGCACACAAACTTAAAATATCTTCGATTGTCTGTGACTGAGCGGCGCACACCCCCAGCTTGGATGAATGGAAGGCCCGCCCCGTGCGTAAAGATCGTAAAGTGTTTTATCGCCTGCAGCTATGTGGAGCTTCCCACCCACTTCTTAAGGGAATCCCACCCCAAAGCAGAATCCATTGCTACTATTTACAAAGGTAACGTGACCTTTACCGTAGAAAAAAATATATTTTCTTACAGTCCGTTTCTTTTGACTAGGAGAACAGAGACAAAGTGTGAAACACAAAAAGTGTGTTTCATCTGATCAAATATCTCCAGTGAATGCCTCCCATACTTCACCATGTAAATACATGGGTGCTTAGGCTCTTAGGTAGAATTTTGCGCTTCTTTTTTTTCCAGGGGCGTTACCATATAGGGTAATACCAAGCAGGGTGGCACATGGGTAGATCAAAAAACGGATATGTTGGCCCAATTCAGTCAGAACTAAACTAAACCAAACCAAACTTGAAAATTGGTTGAAATTTTGAATTGTGCAGGACCTCCAGCCTCCGTAAACAGGTACAGGGTCACATGGGTGTCTTGTAATATCTTAATATGTAATTAAGATTCAACCACAAGGAAATGGCGCTAAAAATCTAGCTCTCAATGTTAAGTCTTGTTTGAAAAAAAAAAATAGTTCAAAATGAAAGCTGTGCCAGCATGAGACATGTTACCTCATCCTCAGATGGGCATCCTTGTTGGACTTTCTAGCAAGAGACAGCTTGTATAGATGGATGGTGTAGAGATGTACAGTTGTATAAGTTAGGAAACAAGCACCAGGAGGATGATCTTCTGAACTCTCCCTCAAGGAGTTCCTTTACAGTATGTTACTGAGGTAACCCACCCAGCGTTGTAACGTTGACACCAGGCAGGCAGAGAGGCAATTTTGATGGCTCAGATAGATCGAGGTCACCATGCAACAAATGAGACAGAAATAAAATGTAAATGCCTTAAATGTGTTTAGTTACTAGTCTGTGTACATTGAGTGGATATTTGACTGTCTGTTCACAACCATTTCTTAACCAAATAGGTTTTCATTCAAATGTTGCTGAGATTTCCTGTTCTGTAAGAAAAACTCTGACTGGACCTTGTGGTTTTTGCCACCATACCGTGACCAGTTTCGAGGAATAACGTCATTGTTTCAACCAATGGTGTTTCCTGGGGAAAAAAATAGCATCTCACACATATCCTGTGTTTTAAGTTTACCTCAGAGAATTGTAATCTGTGTATCAAACCAGTTATTTAAGCCAGAAAAAAAGGTGACTCACATCCCATTTTCTCTTTGGTGATCCATTAGTCAACAGGAGAAATGTATCCTTTCTATAGCTGCCTGCTAATAAAAGCTATCTACAAATGCAATTTCAGCACCTTAGTGAACATTTGATGCTCCTCTATTCTGAGCAGCAAAATTGTACACGTGATTGCTTGCACAGGGAATCAGTGGGTATAGTTTCTCCCACCAGTCTAAATATAGCCCAAGGCAGATGCTGCTGACGTGCGCTGAGTTCAGAACAAGAGCAAAATTCTTAAATTCAGCCACAAAATAAAGCATTTGTAGACTTGAAGGTAATCAAAAAACAGGCAAAATATGAACTGTGTTTTACTTTAAACCCAGTAATAAAGATGAAAATGAAAATGCAGGATGTTCTTGCTGGTACTGAGATCACAGACAATAATAACTGGTCCATTGTGGTACAAAATAGATAACGCCCATTTCCTGTACCTGTATTCTAGTAAGCCACCAATAATAGTATCAAGTGTCGTAACTTCTCAGGAACCAGTTCACACGGACAGAAATTAAAAAGGCAGATGTAGAGCTATTAACGTATATTAAACTATACAGTAGACAATTTTTTTTTAAGTTTGAATTTAAGTTTTAGAGGTGTAGAAAGCACATAAATTATCCTGTAATTATTTTGTAAAGTCTGAGTCCATTTCACCAGTAGTATCTTTGCAACCCAAGCCTCTCAAAATACCTAAAGAAGCAACATAGCATAAAATATAAGTCACTTGTCACTGCGACTCTAGGACAGAATTTTTGAAGAATTTCAGTAATGGGCAAAAATATTGCAGTTTTGTTCACTGATTTTTAGGTCACACATTTAAGGGGAAAATGTGCACCGTTCCAAATTGCACCATCATATTATTTTTAAAATCTATAGTGTGGGGTTTTTTTTAGCCATTTTATACTGAGATCATTTCTGCACACAATAAGTTCACACAAACAAGTATTGAATCATTTAAAATGGTCATGTTATACCCCCAATATGAAATATATTTCAATCTAAAAATATTTCTATCTGAAAAATAAATTTTACTTCTGCGTTCCATCAATATTTCAGACATATCCTCATAATAATATTACACCATTTGTCGTTTGAACAAGTTTATTTTACCCGCACATAAATTCTCCCTGAAATAAAAAAAACAAAACAGATGTAGATGGTGTACAGTAGAATGATTTCACATTCATATGGAAATGCTGCTCCCTGGTGGTAAAATGTGACTCCTAGAAGACACACACGTGGAGAACATGTATCATTTAGTGATGCTTTGTTCTCTACTAAAGCAATCAGTAATGAAATATTACTCCAATTACTCAAACTATTGAAAAATATTTCATATACTTATGACACTCAAAGATACAGTCTCCTTTATTATGTTCAACAATATTTTACAAGCAACAGAACTTAATAAAGGCCAAATTAAATATCACATTTTATTAGGCAAGCATCAATGTAAAAGCATTCTGAGTCCTGGTATATTCTCAGATTTGAAACAAATAAGCATACAGCTGTTAACCAGCCATCTTATAACACACGTGGAAAAGAATAAACGTGACAGACAATTTTAGCACCTGCATTGCTAAACCTTGTCCATGCCGAGCTCTTCAGGTGTAGAGATGCCGAGCTCATTTAATGTAGGCCGCAGCTCCTGGATCACGTACGGGTAGATATCTTTATTTGGTCCAGCTTTGTCCTGAGGAAATAAATGATAATTATTAACATCTTACAACTGACTAAAAAAGTGCTGGCTGGCAATACTCATGTTTTCTCTCACCTTCACAACTTCCAAAATTCGGATAGCGCTGGCCAAGTCGTTTAACCTCCGACAGGCTTTCAGTGCAGCCTCAAGAATCTTTGGCTCAGGTACCAAATCGTACCCAATCAAAGTGTTCATCCCTGAAACAGGAAGTTTCATTTAAACTAGAGATCAGAGAAAGAGACTTAAGGAACTGTGTCCAAAAAAAGATAAACCATTCTCATTAAATTACTTTTCTGTGTAGTCTGACATACTGTATTATACTGTACTACAGTCCCCTATAAATGAGGCTAAGAGTTACTTGTCCCATGTTCCAAATTTGTATTAATCCAAGACTCAACAACAAAAGTGCCACTTGCTTATGTCGAGTCTAACAAATTCAGTGGACAGGGTAGGATAAGTTAGATAAATTAGCTGTGAGATAACTCCACATACTGCAGACAACTGTTGTCTGGTGCTTATTTATAGAGTGCACACAGCCTGTGTCATTGTTTTAGCAGTGGTTAATAATAGGGACAGGATTTACCTGTCTATATATATGTAACACAATATCAGGGTGAGTTTCTCATCAAGAAAAAGTAAACTTGCTTTTTTAAATTTTCATACTGAATGCAAAAAAAACCCTCAGTGTTTACAATGTTATGATTAGAATTGAGACAAATCGAGTTTGATGAGCGTATTTGTTTAAAATACAAAGCGGATATGTCATTTTAATGCTAATATTGGAAACTTTGAGTGATTACTTAAGCAAAATTCTCAAGTTTTCAGTAAATTATCAGTAAAGCACTAATCCTCTAAATCCCAATTGTCATAAATCAGTCTTGCCAATTTGCTCCAAAATTTAAGAGGCCAGATTTTTAATAACAATTTCTGCTGACTCATGACACTTATACGTCCACATTGAATAACAAAAACCAGTAAAAACACCTTCCTTGTGCTAAGCCCATAAACTTTAATATTACATGTTAATATTTCAAATTCTGAGTATTCCATGAACATACCTTTTCTCAGTTCCCATGCGTCAATGTCTGGCTTGTTGAAGTAAGTGATCCAGCGGGCATCGAACTCCTCATCAGTCTCCTGCTTCCCATGTGAGTAACACCTTGAGGCCAGAAGAGCTGCATGATAAAAGGAATTTTTACTGCATCTGTCACCAACAAAACAAAACTCCTAGAGTGCCTGTTAAGTAATGCAGCAGGATGGGCTGCATCATATTTTTCATACAGGAGGTACACTTAAATTTAATGCAATTCAACACACCACCACCAATTATAGCCTCAATAAAATAAAAGCAATTACCTTTTTGACAACTAAAACTGAACATGCAATAGTTTCTTGAAATAGATTTGATGGCATCAGTGTTATTGTAATCAAGTGCATTAGAGTTCATGCTTGTGTCTAATAAATTGTTCGGGTTATGCGTCTACAATGAAAAAAGCAGACTCTTCCTTGTAATATGATGCAGCTGGACCACTGCCATCGTGCTGATGTGACCAACCTAGTACTGCACGTAGCAGACCGACACACAAGGACGTGACATACCGGAATTTCAGTCATTTGGTGCTCAGGTGTTACATTAATTATTTATATATATATATATATATTATAAAATTATATATTGTCTGAATTAAAGTTTGAATGAAACAATATGATTCAAGCATACATTAGGCTATCATGTTAATAGCAAATAACCTATAAGCAGATTACTTATTTAGACTTCTTGACCCCTGAAGATAAACTAAGACAATGAAGAAATCTGCCAGCCAGACTCACGACAACATCAGTACTCGGCTACTTCTTGATAAGAGTCTCTGCCAAACTATGTTTTAATGCTGATATATTCTGCAGTTACCTAACCTAGCATGTTAGCAACTAGCATCAGCCGCAAAATCACAGGGCCCCAGACCAAGCCTTCTAACCGGGTCACAGCAAGGACACAAACTCTGCTGAGAGGAACGGGACATTTTCGGAGCGGAACACCCCACGGTTTACGTGGGTAGAAGCTGGATAAGCACGCAGTTTTACAGCGATTATTAAATAGTTCCAATTACCCGAATAAAAGCTAGTTCGCTTAGCCGTAAAGGAACTGCAATGTGCCGACAGTCACACTTGATTTCCGTTACACCGTCGCCCTGACGGGTTTCATAAGCAACTATATCAATGAAAAAAAATAAAATATATATATGTGTATGTGTGTGTGTGTATATTCACAAGGGGTGAAAATGAGGAGTTACCTTGGCACCCTGGTTGTGTCCGAGTTAAACTCCGGACACCGGACACCGAGAGTCGGACGGCGGCTCTGAACATGTTACGAGACGGAGAACAACGCGGACCGGCGCGGTCTGGCAGCAGGAAGCTACTGCTAACTGGGTTAGCCCGGCACGTACGCCATCTGTTGCGCATGCGCAAACTGCAGTAAATTTGATATTTACCTTTGACTTCCCTATGCTTTTGCCAAGAAAATGGTAGGTGTGATAACTGGGAAAAACATGTTAATAGATGCAGTGTCATTTTCTCAAAGAAAGTTTTTTTAAACGAGATGCGAAGGTACATTTAAGGGTTATTTTAAATTAGATTCCCGCTGTAATGAATTTTCCTAAAGAAATTGTTTGTTTCCCACAAAAATGATAATACAACTACACACAAGCTGAAACTTTAAATTACACCAGCTTTCTAATAGCAAAAGAGAATTTTAAGGCTTGCTTATACTTCATATTCTCCCAGGATAAGAGTTACATGGTCCCAAACGTTTTTATTTTAATTTTTTTCTGCTGTTAGGCATCTTACCATAGCACCTTTTAGAGGGCAAATTCTTACAGAAATGAACCAACTTTGATTTAAAAAAAAGTTTATGATCATGTTAGCTTGATCCAAGTGGTAATGTGAAAGAAAAAGTATTGTTTATATGCAAAACCTTAATTTTGGACATTTAAGCTGGTTTTATTCGATAAACAATTCTGTTCTATTTAAGTACATGATCATGTACATGCTTGAACAGTAAAACATCACAGATGAACATGACCTCTTGGCCAGGCCATGTTTGTAAATGAGAACTGGTTCTCAAACATTTTACCTGGTAAAATGAAGGTTTAAAAAAAATAGATAAGATGCATAGATTTGAATTTGTCTCCTTAACTATGTCACAGTGCGTGGACGCATGTCTTGTGAAGGAGGAGAGGACCCAAAAGCAGGATGCAGGAGTAGGCAGTTGTAAATGAACCAAAAATGAGCCTTTATTACATCAGCAGGAAATAGAGGACAAAAAAATAAACCAAGGCAACAAAATGAAACCTATACTGGAGAACAACTAAGGAATACTGGCAAACAAGGGGGCACTGGGAAAACTCAGCCACAAGACAACAACACTGACATGGGGAAAACTGAGACAATAAATACACAGAGGGAACAATGGAGAACTGAGGTATAAATCAATGAGAATTAACTAAGAATACGTAAGAGGAACACATGAAACAATATAGCAAGAACAAAAACAGTAACAATAAAGGTTAAAAAAACCCTACAAAACATAAACTAAGAAACAAGGGGTCACAGACCCAGGACCATGACAAACTACTTATTCAGCTATGGTCAAAGGGGCACTGAAGCCTATCCCAGGTTACATAACCCTTGGAGTGGTCACTGTTCCACAGTCACAATTCAGAATCACCTGCTAACCTAAAAATAACAATCTCATAAACACACAGGCACATGCTGAACACGCAGTTTTCCACGCAGAGAGATACCAATGGACCTGGAGGTTCAAACCCAGAACCTTCTTGCAGTGGGGTGACCACTGTGCCACAGTACCATATCATGATTTATTTCTAACATATTTTTTTCAATGATGTTATTCCACTACAAAAGTGTAACATCATTTTGAAAGTAAACCAACCAAACCAAAAATGTATGCTCTTGTGAGCCATAATCATGCACATGAATTATTGCGAAGCAGAGAAAAAATACAACGGATTCAAACCCTGTTGTTTATTTTTAAAATAACTGTGACCAAATTCCTGACTTGATTTTTTTTTTTTTTTTTGCATCAAAATCACCTTGGAGCATTGAATAGTGTTCATTAGTGTCTAACATCAATAATTTATATTATCTCTCTTTTTTTTTTTTTATCTTTTTATTTTTTTTTTTTCGATTTTTTTTTTTTTTTTACATCCTTTTTTTTTGTTT
>VUQJ01017265.1:2163-16455 GCA_015108635.1 Andinoacara biseriatus | reverse complement strand
AAGGTAACTTGTAATAATTTGCTTAACTAGATGGTGAATCATAAAACAGATAAATTATAGAAGAAATTATAGAAATTATAAATATCTAAAAATTATAAAAGAAAACCTGTAATAGAAGTCTTGTATTTTATAATTCCATTAATAAGTGAGATCTGCACACATGAACACAGTAAACCTTGAGAGGGTGCGTGCGTGCGTATGTGTGTGTCACAGTGACTCTTCCCTGCAAGGTGGTGGTGGTCAAACTGCGGCGCCACTGGAGGTAGGGCATGGATGACCGGGCGGAAGCTCCATGACTCGCCAGGCGAACTAAACTTGCGCCTGCCCTCCACCGAAGCTTAAACTGTGTCTAACTTAAAATGTGGCAGAGGTCAGTACTTTTTGAAATATTTTGTTACTGAATCTGAAACAGTTGTCAAAATAAATAAATAAATAAACACATAAATAAATACATAAACAAGCAGATCACCAGTCACTCGCCTTTACGGCCCTATATCGTGTGTCACTCACAGGAAAGTAGTCCCGGTTAGTTAGAGGCATAAAACCGGTCGCTCCGGGACAGGACTCGTGGTGCTTTGGTTCCTGTAAAGTTCGCTCAGTAGGTGAGTAGCCGCGGAAGAGTCACGAATTTGTGTCTTACAGCAGCAATAGAAGATTTGAAGTGTATGAATACGCTGTATTAGCTGTGCCACCTTTATGTTCACATCAGAATCTGTAATGTTGGTTTTGCACATGTAGTCCCATTAGATTTATTTCTTAATTATATATAGTTGATGTTATTCCATAAGAGCTCAGCTGATAGTCTAGCTGTTCAAAGTAGCTGATAATTAGGCAGCCAAAAAGCAAATGTATTTTTACTAAAATGCATGTTTAAAGAAGCCTCATAATAACATTTATTAACATTAAAATGTGTTACCTGACTATCTGTGATTTGGGTTTTATATTGACTTGGAGCAAAATTTAGTAAGTAACTGTTATTAGGATGCAAAAGGATTAATAAGGACTTTGAGTTACTTTAAAAAAAAATGTTTGTTGCTGCTAGACTTATTTTTCTTCTTTTTTTTCCAATGATGTTTCTGCAGTCCACAAATAGCCACAGCTGACTGTTATTTTAGGTGAATACAAAGGGCAGACATATGGTCTCAGCCCACCCACCACAAATCCATGCACTGACTGACAACACACTTTTATCAAGCATGCTGCTTGCATGCATTCCTCTAGGCTAACAAAGTGCTAACTGAATCACGTAATATCTACTTGTTTCTATAATATAGACTTGTGGACCAGCACTGCACTTCAGACAGCAAAAATATGATTTTCTCCTCCTCAAGTTTGTGAGGTTTGTTGTGTGTGAATCAGCTTTAGCAGCTGTAAGATGTAACTCCTCCTCTTCAGCTGCACATATTCTCACATATTTGCTGTAATGTGGGAGAGTGCAGTCATTCAGGTGCATACTGTTCTCGCTTTTTGCACTCAGCTGAACCTCTGCAAGAGAGTTGAAAGTCATCTACAGAGAGGTGGAACATTTATTTAAAGTTGTCACTCTTCATATAGTAATCAATATTTTCTTTCTTTCTAGTTTGCGCAATGTGTAATGTGATCTTTTATTGTCTATATAATTTCTTCTTCAGCTTACTAGTTGTAAGTGTAGAGGCCATTGTGTCACTCTACTTATGACAAGTAAAAACATTTGTGGCCCACGAACAAAACAAGACATTTCCCACATATCCCATGACAAATGCTCGCTCGATCATCTTCCTTGTTTCTTTCCCTCTCTCCAAGGTCTTTTCCTGCAGACACGCATCCAGCCATGTCGAAGCCAAAGGATGCAGCCTCTTCTGTCATCCACACCCAGCAGCTGCATGCTGCCATGGCAGACACCTTTATTGAGCACATGTGCCTGCTGGATATCGACTCTGAGCCTGCCGTGTCTCGCAACACCGGCATCATCTGCACAATTGGTCAGGCGCATTGCCAAGGCCCATTGATTTATTCTCATTATATGTACAATCTGATTATTTTCTTAATGTATATGTGTCTAAAAAAAAAAACACGACCTTGCAAAAATGTCATCTTCTTAGGCCTGTGTCTCTCTCTGTGTTCATTAACTGTCTCGGTGCAGGACCTGCCACCCGATCCGTGGAGATGGGCAAGGAAATGATCAAGGCTGGGATGAACATTGCAAGAATGAACTTCTCCCATGGCACACATGAAGTGAGTGAAGGATTGGGAATATTGAGTTCCTTATTTGTCGTCACTGAAGTTTCATATTAAATGTTCTAACATGTTCAGGTTGTGATACCACAATCATCTGCAGTGATATCACAGATTCAAACATTTCCAGTAAAGCTATATGCTTGACAGCATGAACCCAGATAGAGAAGTCAGTTCCTTTGCCCTTTCTGAGTGAGTCAGTGAGGATTTACCCTTTACTGCAGCAGCAGTCAGTGTGACATTACTCTTGTGGCCTGGTAGCTGTCTGTAATCTGATCTTTGCGCCTCTACTTGCCCCTTCGGTGCTTGTCCATCTTGCTTGTGAACCAGCTGTGTCGCGGCCAACTCTTCAGCCGACATTATACTACTGACCTCTTACCTTTAAAAGTCATGCCTCTTTCCCTTTTTTCACTGTCACCTGAGTGGATGAGCCATCAGATATCATCAGCTGTGGTACGAACACCCACAGTTAATTTTTAGATCTTGAAAGGTTAAGTGTTCATTTTTCACCCCAATATACCAAAATTCAAAGTGGCTCAACAGTGGTCAATAAAGAAGGCCTCGATTTGATTGTCACAACATGACTCCACAGCAAAGTGAATGTATGATTTCTTGTGAGGAGGGAAAAATACATTTGACCTCTGTGTTATTGGTGTCACAGTTGTCAGTACAGCTATAAATAGGAATCACCCCCACAGCAACAGTATGAGAAGAAGGCACGTAGAGAAGCCACAGCGAGATGACATTATTGACCAAGGACAGACGTCAGTATTCACATCGCTGTTTTATTTCAGTGAAAAATACATTTAAAATATTTGGTTTTCATTTAGCCATTGCTGTACAGGCTGCAGATCAGGTTGTTTGGAAAGTATTCAGTTAACACCTGGAAGAAGAAAAAAGAGAAAATTATACACACACACATAAATATGAACCTTTAGCGGTAAAACAGGGTTTTGTGACTTAGTAATGATCAACAAGTGTAATCCTCTTCTGTCAGTTCTTTCACTTTTTAAGCCATTGCTAGATTTACATAAAGCTTTTTGGTATGACATCTATTATTATGCAGTACCACACTGAGACCATCAAGAATGTCCGTGAGGCAACGGAGAGCTTTGAACCTGGCTCTATTGACTACAGACCAGTGGCCATCGCTCTGGACACCAAGGGACCAGAAATCAGGACTGGACTTATCAAAGGCGTGAGTTCTTGCTAGGGTCATTTTTCATCTGTGGGGACGATGTAAGCGGCTTTCTTCTCAACTCCCTTTTCATTGTTTTTAGAGTGGCACCGCTGAAGTTGAGCTGAAAAAAGGTGAAACCATTAAGATCACACTCGATGACCAGCACAAAGACAATTGTGATGAGAAAACTCTGTGGCTGGACTACAAAAACATCACCAAGGTTGTGCAGGTTGGAAGCCACATCTATGTTGATGATGGTCTGATTTCCCTCAAGGTTAAAGAAGTCGGTAAGCAAACAAGCAACTAGCTTTCTTTTCCATTTCGACTATCTGCCTTTCGTTGTGCCTCTAACAGTTGAAATATTTCTGTCTATTGTTGTTACCAAAGGCAGTGACTACTTGATGTGTGAGATTGAGAACGGCGGTGTGCTGGGCAGCAAGAAGGGCGTCAACCTGCCCGGAGCTGCTGTTGACCTGCCTGCAGTGTCGGAGAAGGACATTCAGGACCTGCAGTTTGGCGTGGAGCAGGGTGTTGACATGGTCTTCGCCTCTTTCATTCGCAAGGCCGCTGATGTTCACGCTGTCAGAAAAGTGCTGGGCGAGAAGGGCAAGGACATCAAGATCATCAGCAAGCTGGAGAACCACGAGGGCATGCGCAAGTGGGTGGAGTACAAGCAATCACAGCAGAAGCTGCACAAATCTGTGTCTTTATGATGGTTGAAGATATTTTTTTCCTTGTGTCATTTCTAGATTTGATGAGATCCTGGAGGCTAGTGATGGCATCATGGTGGCCCGTGGAGATCTGGGGATTGAAATCCCAACAGAGAAGGTCTTCATCGCCCAGAAGATGATGACTGGCAGATGCAACAGGATCGGCAAGCCAATCGTCTGTGCCACCCAGGTCTGTGATGCCATGTGCTGGGAGCAAGTTCAGTGCAGTGGAAAGAAGGTTTTTTTTTTTCCTGCAGACATGAAATGATGCGGTGTGTCTCTTTGTTCACATTAAGATGCTGGAAAGCATGACCAAGAAGCCTCGTCCTACTCGTGCTGAGGCCAGTGACGTTGCAAATGCTGTGCTGGATGGCAATGACTGCATCATGCTGAGCGGTGAGACAGCCAAGGGAGACTACCCCCTGGAGGCAGTGCGCACACAGCATTTGGTAAGATTTCTGTTCAGTGTAAATGTGCACAATATAGCCATCTTCAATGGCAATATCAAACATTTACACCGGTGTTTTTTGAATGTTTGACTGCAGTGTTCTGTGTGTTTTATCTAACGTGAATCTTGACAGTCAGCTGCTAAAAAGAATTATTTTTCAGCAACAGCAAGGTCACATGATTAAGATTAGGCTCACTGTTTTGTGTTGATGCCTTATTATCTGAAGCTACTTGTTTCACATTTTTTTTAACTCACTTTATTAAGCTTTAAACATGAACAGTTATATTGCAGATATAAACATAAGATTGAACATAAAACGTTTCCTGGCAAAGAAAAAAGAAAGAAGAGAAAGGAAGGAAAAACAAACAAATAGACAAAAACAAAAAACAGCAGACAGTTGAATTAGTCTTTTCCTCCCTTTTTTTTCAATTGGTGACCACTTCTTAACAAAAATGTCTTTCTTCACTCAGCTGTGCAGTTAGATTTTTCATAATATAAATGTCCTTTACTCTTTTGATCCACTGGGTTATTGTCGGTGGTGTTGCTTGCTTCCACAGGACGGTTGTTATTTTTTTGGCGGCCAAGAGTAAAACGTTTAGTATATTAAGTCTTTCAGCAGTGAGACCTGGCAAGTCTTTACATAGTATTCTAGGCACAGGGGTAAGTCTACTCCCAAAATTACATGAATTTCCTTCTTGATATCCAGCCAGAACTTCTGGAGATACTGACAGTCCCAAAAGATGTGGGCATGTTCCCCAATCTTCCCGCAGCCTCTCCAACACAGTGGTGAGCATGAGGGAAAAAAGCCAGCCAGTTCCATCAGAGTCCTAAAGACTCTGACCTTCACCTTCCAGTCAAATTCCTTATATATAGGACTATTAATAATTTTATGGCTAGATATGAAACTATCCTCCCATTCCATTTCTCCAATAATGATGTTGGCCTCTAACTCCCATTTTCCTTTAATAAACCAAGTGTCATCAGTTGTATTTATTTGTAAAGTTTTATATATTTTAGATATACAATGTTTAGGAGTAGTGTTATTTTCTATCAGTTCAATAAAATATTGTTCCACCTCCATAGGAGGTCTCCTAACCTTCTCCCACTCTTTATTAGTAGTTATGTAACGTCTTATTTGAAAGTAGAGGAAAAAGTCTTTGGAGAGCAGGCCCTAAGTCTGTAGAAAAGATTTTAAGTGCTCTTCTATGAATAGTTGATTAATAGTTAATAAGCTGATCTCAGCCCAGCATTTAAAGCCCCTATCCATCAGAGAGAGTCTGAAGTCTGGGTTGTCTGCAATTGGCACGGCTCTTGATAGTGAGATTGGGATTCCATAACTTTTCCTAACTTTATCCCATATATTCAATGTATTTTATATGCATTTATTTTTAATTTTTAGCTTTTTCCAAGATGGTTTATTTAAGAATGCTATTGTGCACAAGGGGCATTCAGAAACTGAGTTTTGTTCAATTTGTACCTACCAGTCTCTATATCATTTTTAATCCAATGCACTAGGGTGCGTATCTGAGCAGCCCAGGCCAGTTTCCTACTATCATCATGGCCTGTGATTTAGTCTGGTTAATTTTATATCCTGATAATTCCCCATAACTTTCCAACTCCTGTAGTAAAATTGGTACTGATGCCAATGGGTCTGAAATGTAAAGCATAATGTTATCTGCAAATAATGCAATCCTATGTACAGTTCCTTTTTGATCGGCTATTCTTTTAATTTGTACATTTGTTCTGATCATTTCTGCCATTCAATACTGATTGCGAATAATGACGAAGACATAACATCACCCTGACGTGTTCCCCTCCCTATGTCAAAAAAGCAAGAGCAAAGGCCATTTATTCCAACTCTAGCTTTTGGTTGTTTATATAATACCCCTATCCATCTTATAAACTTATCATTAAAACCCATTTGTTTTATTATTATTGTGTTATTTTTCAGCATCTTAATAGACTCAGATATCTCTTTCAGGGTTATCGGGGAGGTCAATTCATCTGCCTCAGCAGATTACAATTTAGGAAGGTTAAGATTGCCTGTTTAAATGCACGAGAAGTTTCTTCCTCTTGATTGAGTTGTTGAGGCCATTTATATTATAGCTAACACACTTAAAGAGTCATATCTTAGAGGTGTTCTGTAACTTTGAAAACTATGCCTTAGAGGTGGCCTTTTCTTACATGGACTTAAGGCGTTTACCAGGAACTTAAGAACAATCATCCAAGCAAAACTGAACAAAAATAAATATTTTAAATTCCAACTGAGAAATCGGACTTCCAAGTTACCAACAGACCCCCTACTTCCACTTCTGGTGGTCTGGTCCCTGTGACAACTGGGTGGAGAGGTAAGGCTAATCCTCTCTGGGTATGTTGCATTAAATACCATAAAGGCTAGTGTTGGTCCCCTGTTTAAGGGATATGCCCCTACCTAATTATTAGGCTATAGGTGATACAGTTATACCCCCCCTATCCACAGAACCCATTTTATAACATACAACTTATTACTTTTTTTCTAACTATGATGTATCAAGAAAGCAAAATAGTACAACAGTTTATCAAGTTTGTACTCATAATATGGGCTTCCATCTTAACAGTATTTTACTCATCTTCCTCTCTAAGGAATGCCTTCAAGTCAGTCTCAGAAAGTGGCGTTGCATCTTTTTTCTTCTTTCCGCTGCGTGCACTTCGCTGAAGTTGTCATTTATCCTTTAGCAGCTCCCGTTTATATATATCTATATATCTCCCTCTTCAATCTGCACAGCGATTCCCAGATCCTGCAGCTTGAGGCGCACATCCACGAGGGTTTTAAATGTTTTCTCTTGGAGTTTGTAGATATCTTCAGTTGCGCTGAGTATGGCCATCTTGCACGTATTCCCTCTTCTTTAGGTTGCTTAATGACACGACGTAATTCATCTCTCCTCCTTTGCAGGTCTGTTGAATAGTCGTGATCAAAATAGATGCGCAACCCCTGGAACATAACTTCTTGTCTCCAGGCCTGTTGAAGTACGTGTTCTTTGACTGTGTAGTCCACAAATCGCACAATGATGGAGCGAGGAGGGACATTTGGTCTATTTGGTTTAACAGCCAGGGATCTGTGTGCTTGTTCTATATTCAACTCCATGTTCGGTGGTAGTTTCAGAGCTTCTAAAAGGAGCAGTTTCACAAACACTTTGACACCTTTACCTTCAGTGTCTTCTGGAACCTGGTATATCCTTATATTATTCCGTCTAAGCCTGTTTTCCAAATCTTCACATTTGGGTGTCATTACAATGTCTCTTTCAATTAGGTGTTGTAGTGCCCTGTCGTTGTGCTCTAGTGTCAATATGACTCAATTCGGACTCCTTCATTTTTCCTTCCATCGACTCAATCCATTCTTCCATCTGGGTTATGGATTTCTCCAACTTTTTGTTTTCAGTTTGTTTGTTTTCAGCCCGCAGTTCTCTGAGCTCCTTAAGAAGCATGGCGTTGTCTGCCATATTAGCTTCTTTATCATTAGCTTCCACCGCATCAGCGCTAGCTTGATTGCACATTGTGTCTTTCGTCTCCTTTGTAGCATCTTTTTTCATAGTGCCTTTACCTGCTCTTTCCGACAAAGACATTCAGTGACTTTTGAAGACCTATAGTCGTCTGACAACTGTTGTTTAAAGAAGTAAGATAGTATTTACTATTGGGTTCTGCAGAGCAGGAAACTCACACCACCGCCTCCTGCATCCCCAGACTGGAAGTCATGATATCAAATTTAACAAAAAATAGAGTAAAATCAAAGAAAAACAAAAGTTACCGACACGGTACCAGCAATAATATGTAACATTTATTAAGTTTTGCAGGAATTTAATCCTTGTGTTACTGTGTGAGGTAACTTCCTGTCTTATTTTGGTAATGTGGTGTTCCTGGTGCAGTGCGTTTAGTTTGCCTTCTATGTCTCCCCAGGTGTTCCTCATTTTCCCATTACCTAGTCTGTATTTGTCTGTGTTCCAGTCAGTTCTTTGTCACGACGTCTGCTTAGTTTTCTTGCTGTGTCTCTCCGATCAATCCTGTGTTCTAGCCCTCGCTCGTGTCTATGTTTCTGAGTTCTGTCATTAAAAGCTGAGTTATCACAGTTCAAGTCTATGTGTGTCTCACATATGGGGGTCCTCAATCCTGCCTGCTACAGCCAACCGTGACACATCTCTCTCACCTTACTGCAATGGGCTGCTTAGGCTTTACCTTTTAGAATTTCTTCCTGCATGAAAAAGTTTTAGGATTATATTGTTTATTTTTGTTTGTTAATTTGTAGCATGGCTAGCCTACTTCCTATGAGTTTAAAAATCAGGAGTACACCTTGATTAACAGAAAGTATATTCAAGTTTATCAACATCATAATAAAAAATCAGATCTGAATTTTTTTAAAAATATCATCCCCATTGTCTAAACTGTCTCTGTGAACGCTTTTTGCTTGCTAAAGTGCTAAAAAGAGTTAATAAAACAGGTACCTGGGCATTCACCTGAATGAAGGACCAACAGTGATGCTGTGTATAGAAAGAGGATGAGCAGACTCTACTTTCTAAGGAAGCTCAGATCCTTTAATGTGTGCTACAAGATGTTGGAGATCTTCTACCAGTCTGTGATAGCAAGTGCCATCTACTTTGCTGTTGTCTGCTGGGGGGGCCGCATCTTCATCTTAATATTTTAACTATTTTGTTTATATATGTATAGTTTAGTATTCATCGTTGGTACTCTCCCATTGTTGTTTAGTTACTGTAGATTGTATTTTTGGTGCTGCTGTTACATAATTTCCCTTGCGGGATCAATAAAGTACCTATCTATCTAACTATCTATCTAACTATTTATCTAAAAGCTGCTTGACAAAGACAAATTGTCAGCTGATATGATAGACGGTGTAATTTGCTAGCTTATTTGCTACTTCCACCTCTGTTTCCACATGCATATGTGCATGTGTGCATCACTGCAGAGATCGTAACTGATCTCAGAGCAATGAAAGTTGAGCTCGGGATTGCTTGAGACTGGTCTCCTGTGTGTCTCTTGACAAGGAGCACAGGTTTAGCCACAATACACATGCACACACTGCCGAAAAAACACAGCTCTCAACTTCCAAAGTTCCAGCCTTTGTCAGTGGGACATGGAAACAACCAATTGAATGGCTGGTGGTCAAGCTAGAATACAAAGATAATGGTCAACTGTGGCCACAAAATGGCAGTGAGTTACAGGTAACAGCGACCTTTACTTTCATCTTTTTTTAAATTCATGTCTAGATCTAGATTGTACTGGTCAAGCACTGTTTGCATTGTTTGTGTTGACCATATGTCTGTGACGTAATCGCTTGCATTTTCCCTTTAACTCAACCCCCACGTGTCCTGTCTGTCCCTCAGCTGTTAACAGACAAAGCAAATATTTAAGCAGATAGTTTGGAGGATTTATAATGATGTGTATGGTTCTGAAATGAGGGATTCCTTCCTCAGCAGCACACTTTCCAGACAAACAGACACACATACACCTACGCACATCTCCAAGTATCTAACGGAGACAAATACACCGGTGAGAGATGTAGGCTGTGATTACAATTATTAATGAACACATACACATACACACACACACACACACCTGTACATGTGTGTGTCCGTACATGTGTGAGTTGCAGCCTGAGGCGGATGTTAGAATGTCTCTGTGTGTTTTCAAAGGACCCCTTCTGTGTTGCAACATGCTCCTGCACACACTTATACACTCCAGATGGTGTAAGTGACTCATACACACACACGCACACACCAACACACATACAGCTTCAAACTGCCAGACAGACATATAGTAAGTAGCAGAGATGTAAATGATTACAGATTGGTGACAGGATTTGATTAATTACCCCTGATACTGGATGAGCGTGCGCTGATGTTCAACAAAATGCATAATAATCCACAGTATAGGATACTGCATACTTCTGTGCTCATGCAAATATTAAACACACAAACCTTCTCTGAGAGGTGCGATGAGGATGTTTCTGTGCAATGTGTGTGTGCTTTATGCCAGTTCATTATTTCTCCAGAGAAAGGAATGGAACAGCAAATTCTCACTTCCTCTGAATATCTTGGTAAGAAAGGCTGATTTTAGGGAGCATTTTAAACAAATAGGTAAAAAAAAAAATATTATTGTTTTTTAAAGTGTGCTCAAGGGTTAGATGTGAGCTTTGATACTTCCAATATATCTCTGGGTTAAGTATGGAAATAAAGTGAGAAATTAAAATAGCCAAGCAATTGTCATAAAACCTGGAAGTAGAAGGAAACAACAAGCAAGGCTTTTTTCCAAAGTTAGCTGGGTAATGATGCATTTCTTTTTGTTTAATCTGTGTACAGGCATGCAATGGTGGCAATCTTTGGTTTGATAGGGAGTCAGTGAGTGGGTGTAAGTAACTATTGATGAACAGCAGTTAAGCCATGTGCACGCAACTTAGCAGTTCCCTGATAACCTCACCATAGCAATATCTGAGAAAGCAGCACATGACTCCCTAAAAGGAAACACACTGTTAAGTTTGTTTGGAGATGAGATTTGACTTGAAATATCTGTCACAAATAGCATAACAGCAAGAATTAGCATCAAGGCCTGTATGGTTATTGTTTGAGAAGCTGCTGTTCAGGGATTAACATGGTACAGGTAGTCATGCTACACAGCCTTCCCTCCATCCGACAGCTCGGTCACTCTAGAGTGAAAATAGGATCACCAGTAGTTTTCTGGTGATTGCACAGAATCTTTTCTCATTCTGCGACTGATAGCAAGTAGTTGGTTGCCCACTTTCAATTGCAAGTCGCTTGCAGAGGTCATGTGGCAGGAAACAACCTGTCTCCAATCAATCATGGTCCAACTTGGACTCTCAGACAGATTAGCAAAGGTTTGCAAATAATTTAAAAATGCAGACAGGTTGGCAATACAGTCCAATCAGTCTGAGTCGGTCTGCACTGATGAGTCCAACTTGTCAGAAAGGCGTCTCTTTGCAATAGGTGACTCGACTGAACTGGCTGCAAACTGGTTGTATTCTAGTTATATTCCTGCACACACAGTTGCAGTAAGTTTGGTCATGCCACATTCTCAAACCTCTCCAACCCACCCGCACATTTCATACATCCTCTCATTAACTTCTCACTCACTGGATATTGTTGAAATATGGGTGTAATCATAACCTTAATTATCCAGGATTTTCTTCCCACAAATCAAACATGTTTTATCAGGATACCCCAGTGAGACTGGGAGCAATTCAGGAGGTTTAAGAATGGTTTAAGCATCTTGTAGTCCAAACAGGTCACAAATCAGATTTTGCCTTGAAAGAGTGGTAAATCTGGGATAAACTGGCCCAAATTTCCAGAAATCTGAGCTCATCTTTAGAAAATGAATCCAGTACCTATAATTTCCACATGTCAAAAATGTATTCATCAACGACTGAGCATCAACAGCAAAGAGAATTATTAAGAAATTACGCAGTATTTAAAATTACTTAGAATATAATTTCTGTCGTCTTACCTGTAAAATTTTAGGTTTAGGTACTACTTGAAATTACTTATGCACTACTTAAATTTACTTACAGTGTAACTATCTCTTCTTTCCTGTGAAAAACAAATAGTTATGCACTACATAAAATTTCTTGGAGACTACTTAAACTTTCTGACAGTATACTTATTTGTTTCCTGTAAAAACCTAACTTGTTACCTTCTTACATTTGTACATAAATATAATTATGTTGTAATTTCAAATAAAATACATTGAAATTCCCTTTAATTACAGGAGAATTACCACCTTAGTCACAGGCTGTGTGTTTTCTTTGTGTAATTAGTAATCAGATCAAGCTATATGGTGGCAATGAGCTTCAAATGTAGGAACAAGTTCCACAGTGCACCCTGTGACTGATGGACTGAAAATGTCACAGTATCCCTTTTAACAAGGTCGATGCAATCAAATTGTACTATTTCCAGTTCGACAGACCAGACATTCGGGATTTCTGAGGATTATATAAAAGGTCTACTGTGCAAAGCAGGAGCACAAATCAAGTCTCTCCAAAAACTTAAACTAGAACTCTCTACAATGCACTTGTCTGAAAATCCAGCAAATGTGCACAAATAAAGAATTTCTGTGCCCTCTATTTGTTGGAGTGAGTGAGTAAATGGGTCCCTCAAGACCAAGCTATGTGACCATTGAGACAATGGGGTATTTTACAACTCCCTCCAGCCATTTAGACAGCTATTTCTGAAGCCGTTGCAGCCACTTTAGCCGGGGTCCCACATGGCGCTGTGGGCGGATATGGATAGACAGGACAATTACACTGGATTTTTCATTCACTCACATACACACACACATACTTGCATGCACTTTTAATAGCATGGTGATTCCAAGCACCTTTGGAGGTGACCGTGAGACACACACACACACACACGCATACACACACGCACACACACACACAAGTGCCCTTTGTCTCAGCTGTAAGCCATTCTGTGTCATCCAGTGTGATAATCTATGGCATCATTAACAGCAATAATTAACATATGTTATCCGTGAACATCTGATACCAAAAATTAACCAATCGCAAACCAGCCTCTCTTTGTGTCTCTTCTTCTCTGCTTGTTTCTCCTTTAATCATTTAAGACTTTAGCATCAAGCCCACCGCTTCAACAGCTCAACACCTCCACAGGAATATACAGTTTAATCTCCAAGTTCATAAATCCGAAAATCTACTTCCCTGGGTCATTGGCAGAAAATCTCAGATTGAGTGGTATGCCACTTAAAAAATTGCAGCTAAAGATAGTTCTGTAGCTGGCAGGACCTTTCTCGGTGTGTATCTGTGGGTGGTTTAGAAGCTCCTCTGAACCCCTGCTGTTATTCTGTAAAGAACCAAACAGCCTCCAGCCCGATAATGACTCTGCTGAATAGCTGCATGATTATACCTCTTTCTGTGAAATGTTTGTCTTTTCCCCCCTCTGCATTTTGTCTGCATACCCCCTCTTGGTCTATTCTCTGTTTCCTTTTATTATTTCCTTCTTTTCTCTAGCTTCTTTTTTGATACCCTGTACTTCAACCCTTCCTCTAACCTACTGAAATTTTTAGGCTTAATTAGCCAAAAAACGTCTTTAGTTCTGTCTTATTACTATTTAGCTGTCTGTCTAGAAGTCTGTGTCATCTTTTCTACATCACCTTAGTATACATGGAAGGTAAAATTAGAAAAGACCCATGAAATATTTGTGCAGATGTTTATTTGTATTGTGAGGATGACCTCTCCATGCAAATTGAAACATTTGTTTCCTGTTGGCATCATCACTAATTCAAAATGGTATGCTCAAAATGCATCTAAAATCCATCTGATAACTCTTGTGAGGCTTGGTCTGAAGGTTATCTGCACCAAATTTGTTGAAGAAGGTGAGAAAAAATGTGTGGACTATAATGTGATTCAGTGTTTATGGGAGCTTGTTTCCACCATTGAGAAAAAAAAAAGCCATCCATTTTGGATTCAAAATTTGGAATTATTATCTCAAAATTTCAAGTTAGTTATGAACATTTTGACTAACTCAGGGGTTTGAGTCAGCAATTTAAAATTTTGAGAAAAGAGCTCTTTTTTTTAGCATTAGTTGAAGTAGCTGCCGTGGCATCACCCATTGGTTTGCAAAGTCCTGTTTCCAATGGCGCAAAAAATGGTTATGGACTATATACAATGCATTGGGTGGCCACACAAGGGGGGGGGGGGGGGGGGGGCCCCGGGGGGGGGTCCC
>VUQJ01017259.1:12216-25284 GCA_015108635.1 Andinoacara biseriatus | reverse complement strand
ACTTACATGTGACCTACACTGCTCAAAAAAAGTTAAAGGAGCACTCTTTAATCAGAGTATAGCATCAAGTCAGTTAAACTTCTGGGATACTGATCTGGTCAGTTAACTAGCAAAGGGGGTTGTTAATCAGTTTCAGCTGCATTGGTGGTAATAAAATTAACAACAGGTGCACTAGAGGGGCAACAATGAGACAACCCCCAAAACATGAATGGTTTTACAGGTAGAGACCACTGACATTTTTCCCTTTCTCATCTGTTTCTCATCTGACTGTTGTTTTCACTAGTTTTGCATTTGGCTAGGGTCAGTGTCACTACTGGTAGCATGAGGTAATTGACCATACAGAGGTTGTACGGGTACTCCAACTCCTCCAGGATGGCACATCAATATGTGCCATTGCATGAAGGTTTGCTGTGTCTCCCAGCAACATTCTCAAGAGCATGGAGGAGATGCCAGTAGACAAGCAGTTACTCTAGGAGAGCTGGACAAAGGTGGACAAAGTAGAACCCATCAGCAGGACAGGTATCTGCTCCTTTGTGCAAAGGGGGAACAATGACCACTACCAGAGCCCCACAAAATGACCTCCAGCAGGCTGCTGGTGTGAATGTCTCTGACCAAACAATCAGAAACACTTAATGAGGGTGGTTCGAGGGCCCAACGTCTACTAGTGGGCTCTGTGCTCACTGCCCCGCATTTGGCATAGAATACCAGAATTGGAAAGTCCACCACTGGTGCCCTTTGCTTTCCACAGATGAGAGCAGGTTCACCATAAGCACATGTGACAGATTAAGCTGCTTGTAACATCAAACCAGCATGAGCAGTTTGGTCTGGGGAGGCATGTACATGGAGGGATGCACAGACCCCTACAGGCTAGACTTCCATTAAGTATCGGGATGAAATCCTTGGACCCTTGGATCCTTAAACGCTGGAGCAGTGGGTCCTGGGTTCTTCCTGGTGCATGACAATGCACAGCCCCATGTGGTGAGAGTATGCAGGTAGTTCCTGAAGGATGAAGCAACTCATACCACTGACTGGCCCCCACGCTTGCCTAACCTAAATCTAATAGAACTTCTCTGGGACACTATGTTTCGGTCCATCTGATACTATGTTTGCATCTCAGACTGTCCAGGAGCTCAGTGATACCCTGCTCCACAACTGGGAGGAGATCCGATGCATACAAGCATGTGAGGGGCCATGGTCTGGAGCAGACTCAAACCCAGGATCCTGCAGCAGCCTTTAGCATATCAGTCACCATCTGGGACAGGTGAGCTATAGCAGTGCCTACCAGCATTATAAGTTTAATGGTCAAATAGCTGATTGGTACAAAAATGCTTTTTGAGGCCTGGTCCCTCCACAGGAGGAGGCTGTGGTACTTAGTTTGAACACAGTTTTGACAAAGTAAAACCTGCAATGCATGCATCCATTATAACACCCGACTGATTTGGTCAGTATTATCTATATGCAACTCTATCAGTATTGACGGCTGATAAATAAAAAAATTAAAAGTAAAGAGATGGGAGAAACACCCTTCAGCCATGTTATGAGTGATGCTGCATAGTTTGTCCACCAGAGGGCACTCTGCAACTTCCCTGCCCAGCAACAACCAACCAGCAGTCTGAATGAGTAAATGAATAACTACATGTGACAAATGTTGGGGAAATCTGTTGTTTCGTGTGCCTGAAAGAAGAAAAACTATGGGCTGAATAACTGATTTGTAAAATCTCCAAATATATTGGTTTTAAAAATCCTGTATAAAGGCCTGGCTGTAGTTTATGATACCAGCCTTGGTGCAGTTTCTGAGTTCATTCCAGCTCCTTTTCCTTTAAGGTCCTTTTTCCACTCGCTTCTGATTGGCTGACCCTCGCAAAAAGAGGGTTTGAACGGGAGGAGCTGTGTGCCAGAGAGAGGCATATTAAGAATATCATCCAGAGTCAAGAGTAGAAAAAGCAAGTGTTTAGAGCAGTCCTGAGCTTTAGGCTCACTGGGTTTCCTTGTAAATACAAATTGACCTCATTATTTCAAACTTCTGCCATGTTTAATGTGAGCATCCAACATTGTAAAAGTATATATGACAGAAAATAAGGGAAAGTAGGCCAATTTTAACAGCAATTCATCAGCCAACTCCAGCTCCCCTAAAATTTGCACAACATTGCATAATGTGTTCTCCATTATCCAGGATAGCCATCCACTGCTCTTGCCCATACATATGGAGAACCTGTGGGAAAGGCTGTGGAGCAGGGTTAGGGCTATTGTGGAGATTTATTTTGTGTTTGTTTGTTTGTTTGTTTTATGAATGCACACATTAGAAAATGTCACTGTGACTACAAAAAAAAGTTTTCTGCTCTTGGAACAAGCTTCACTTGGACTCTTGCTTGGAAGCTGCATTGTTATGCTGCTGTGTTAAAATGAAATGCCTCTTAGGCTGTCCTGGGGCTCTCAACTGACCTTTCATACTGTCTGATTAACCTCTTGAAACTGCTTTCAGCAGAGAGGACGCCTACTTTTTGTGAAAGTGGGAGACAAACAGAGAATAAGATCAAAGAAGAAATACTTTAGAGCAAAGAAATGTTTTATTCCTCCCCTGCTTTCTGTTACAGAGGAGTATCTGCAGCCTGTAGTCAGTGCCTGCCTTGATAAACCCACTTTGTTGCTCAGCCCATGTCTATACATCTCTAGACAGCATTCAACCAGATAAAGACACGAAAGCTATATGACTCTTATTCCTACTCTAGCCTCAAATAGGCAGATACAAAGAAGGGCATATTCACACACCTGTGACCTCCCCTCCCACATGTGTACACACATGAAAGCACCATCCCAAACAACACTAGTTGCTAATCATAGAACAAAGAGAGACTCCAGTCAGCAGGCTTTTCCACTGATCAGCTATAGAAAGCAGCAGGGAGGGTCGACAGGCGGCTTTGTTACACCAGGAAGAAGATCCAGTTCAATTCCAGGTAGGGGATAAAAGTCAAACCCGTCAACAAAGCTCCATATGTCTAGCTGTCTGTCTGTTATCAGGCCCCCACACTGTTTGTAACCTGTTTCAGCATGCCACTGAAAACACTTTTATTTTAGTAAAAAAAAAGAAAAGAAAGCCCTTTGTAAACATCTTCTCTCAGGTCAAAGCCAAGAGGAAGACGACGACTGATTCTTCACTGAAAACTAGCCTTTCAGTCCAAATAGGCAGAGTCTGCTTCATAAAGCCCCCCTTTCCTGTAAGATTTGACATGAAAACAGTTGCAGAATAAGGGAAAAGCTGAACCACCTGTGCGTGCCCCCCCAGTGTGACACCTCCATCTTTTTAAAACCAGCAACAGAATAACAAATCGCACGTTAGACATTTGCCTCTGGTCGTTTTTCTATCCCTCTCCCTCCCTGTTCAGTTCAATCCCGCTGGCCTTTTCCATTCGACAGTCTGCAGGCAGACCTGCTGGCGGCCGGGTCAGAGCTGTTTGTAAAGAAGTGCAGCATCAAGCATTCTGTCTGACACGTTCCCGGGCTGTGGGTCAGACTAACACCCAGCCACACCGCAAACAAGGGCCAGCAGAGGAAAGAAAAGGAGGATTTATGAGGGGAATCTGTGATCTCTGCACACTGAAATACATCAAGCATTCCAAACATAAAACAATCTCCCTAAACGCATCAACCCCTCCGTCCTCCTGGACATATTTACAGGGGTCAGCTCAGGTCTGAAAACATCCAGAAAAAGAGAAAACCTACAGCTTTCATCGCGCATCAACCAGCTCCACACTTCAGAGATCAAAGCGATGCATAATGGGGGCTTTTTGCATTTTTTTGTGCATGTATTTGGGTGCACAGAAAACTGTCTGTGAATACAAAAGACTGTACGCAGGGATAAAATGTGTGAGTAAAGATGTGTTTAATCATTGTGAGGAATTTAAGGATACCCTCCAGTCACGATGTATGTTTTTTCCCACAAAAAGCCTTAACTTTTAATTGGATTGTTAAATATTCTTTTTAAAAAAAAATCGACACTCTCTCCCTCACGGAAACTAATATTTCAAGATGCTAAATGAGTCCAAGATGATTCCTTTTTCCCTGACAGGACTTTTCTCTTTGGACTGGTATTGGAGGATTCATGTCGCCACACCATCCATCCATTGGATGCCTATCCCAGTTGTCATTGGGTGGAGGGGCAGGGTACTCCCTGGACAGGTTGATAGTCTATCATAAGGTTAATACACCATCACACTTGCTTCCAAATTTGAGGCAGTTTCACATATTTTAGACAATCTTGGAAAAATTCATTTGGGACATGTCCAGAGTTGTCCTGTCTCACATGTAGCACAAAGAAGGAGACCGTCAGGGTCAGATGCAGTCTTGCTTGGTTTAGGTGAGAGTGCTGCCGGTGCAGAGGGTGCTGGAGCCTAGCCCAGCAGTCAAAGGGCAAAAAGCAGGGTACACTATGGAGAGATCACCAGTCCATCACTGAGCCAGCTCAAACATCCGTGTTAAAAAAAAATACATACAAAAAAACCATAAATAAATAGTAAAATGTACCCATTTAAAATGCTACATAGTTGTAGGAATATATTATCACAACGCATTCAACATGTCAAAGGTTCCAAACAGCCCTGAATCTTTGTTTTTTGATTAGTGTTATAATTACACAACACTTTTGTCATCTGATTCAACGCCTCTGCATGCGTGATACATACAGTACTGCACGTTCAGCACCAAAATAGCATGAGGAGCACTGCGCTGTGTTGGCGTGCACATGTTGCTTCTGGAAGTGATGAGATCGTGAGATATACTAAATATACAGACTGACAGAAAAGTACTCGTTGGATCACTAATTAATATTTTAAAGACTTTTTTTTTTTCAAGCAGAAAAGCCAAAAATTCGAGGATCCCAGGTCACCAAATGTGAGGATTCCTGTTTCACTGACATTCCAGTTGATGCAGTCTTTTTTGGACTGGGAATCGCACATTTTGTAACAGGTTTTACAATGTAACAGAGCTACACTGTTCTGTACAGTTGCATTAATTTAACTACCCAACACAGTAATTTGCTTTTTATTCAATGTGTTCCCCATCACCGCACTGGTCCTCCAGAAATAAAGCAAAGAACTGTGGTGGTGTTTTTGGGTTGTTTTATTTATTTATTTTTGACTAATCACTGCTGTCAGTCATTTTGGCGCAGGCTTTGTTGGAGACCATTTGTTCAAAATGTTGCAAAGAAAATTCCCTTTATCTCGTCTCCTCAAAGAACACAACAAGAGGCCGCAGTGGATACAATTAATACTGTCAGATCTCCCACTGAAATACAACCCCAACATTTATCTTTTTTCTTTCCACTTCACAGATGACTGCTTTGTCAGCCAGGCGTAGGACCATGCCAGTTTTCCGGCTTGGTTCCTTTTTTTTGTTGCTTCGTGGGACAACACGTAACAAAGAGACCTGAAGAAGCTCAGAACGAACTATTCATGGCGCTGAAAACACAGCTCACGAGCAACCCAAAAATATCAGCGATGCAAGCTAATGGAGGAACGAGGTGAAGCAGAAAGCACGGACGGATTTGGGCGAGTAACCGCAAAGGAATTAAACCAAGCTGACAACTTGAAATATTAGATTGTGTATGTGTGTGAAATGGTGGCAAGGACACACTGTTCTCTTCGCCATTATGGTGCTCACTGGTAGCACTGGAGTGGGGTGGGGGGGGAGGCACTGGAGGGTCCTCAGAGTAATGAGTAGCACCAGGCTAAGTGCCTACTTACTTAATATGGAAAGGTCTGGAAGGAAAGTGAATTACAGTGGTTCAGCAACACCTCGGGATGGACTGTAAAACTACATGACATCATCACACCACACGCATGCATTAAACATACGAGTGAGGTCACCACAGAGATGTTAGAAAACCACTGTTGGCTTGAGTAAAAATGAACGTAAGCACAAATTAGATGATTGATCAGGGTCCATCTGATTAGCTGATCAATATGTGAGTTAAGACAAGGCAGATCAGCCATGAGCGGCCGGGTCTGAGTCAGAGCACGTGTGCTGACCACAGCCTCCATTTAATCTGAGCTGACAAGATGAGTAGAGTGGTTGAGGAGCCAGGAGCTGCTCAAACACTGAAAAAAAAAAAAAATTTATTTAAAATATAAAAGAAAGAAATCATTGTCAGTTATTACAGTCAATATTAAGATTAAATAACAGTATTTAAAAGGATCTTTTTAATAGTGAATTTTAACCTTTGAATTTAATTTCACTGACAAACAAATTAAATTTTAATTTTCCAAAAGTAATGAATAAAACATAAAATTTTAATATTTTGGCTCAAGCTGAGCTAAACCTGCTACAGCTCTGCATTAGTTAGTGAGTGTGGGGTTTTAAGAGAGGGGTGAAGGTGCACATGCCAAATGAATTCTTAATGATTTTGATTTCATAATTGCTGAAAGCAGAAATTATAACTGAAAATAAAATTCAATCAGTTGACTGTGTGTCCAAGGAGCCGCATTCTCTGTTGACAACTGGAGAGCTTTATGGACAAACTCAAGATGCTATTAAATAATAATACACACAATGATTTACAGTTGTGGTCAGATGTTTATATGCACTCATCATAGGCAAGAATGCCACAGTAATTTGGGGTTTTTAATGATTTCTTTGAACTGTTCTTTTTGAAGGTAGGAATGATTGTACAGCATACATCTTTAACGACTTTAAAAAAAATCAAGCACTGGGTGCACAGGTTTGAATTTATTTTGGATTTTCTCTAAAACAGCATCAATAGTATACATACAGGTTTAAATATATACATAAACTCACTCAAATCTTTTAATAAGATAAGTCTAATTTAGTAAAATAAGTGATGCTAAAGGATATACAATGTATTAACTCGACCTGTTAACCTCTCGTCAGTGATCATGGTTGATTACAACTGTCAGTTTCTCTTTACCAGCATGAAAAGGATTTGTTTGGCAGCGCTCACTGGACTGACCAATACTCAGTGGGAAAGTCCAAGGAACTCAGTGAAGTTCTAAGATGGAGCAACTGTAGATTTACACAAGTCGTGAAGGTATCTTTGAGGTATCATTTCTAAATAACTGCTGATTCCTAGATCGTCAGTTTAAACAATTGTACGTGAGTAGATGAGAGGAAATTGGTTATGGTATTCAGGAACAAACCAGGAACCACCAAGGTTCAAGCCTCCCATGAACTAGAAACCGCTGTAACGCCAGCGTCACTGTCCACAGTGACGTGAGTTTTACATCGCCATGGGTTGAGAGGGTTCTGACCAAAAAAGAAGCCCACGCTACAAAATTGACCCCTTCAAGCTCAGCTGAAATTTGTAGCTGCCCACATGAACCAATGATTGCCATTGATTCTGGAGAAAGGATTTATGGTCAGACGAGACAAAGATTGAGACATCTGGCCACAGGGATAAGAGGTGTGCTTGGAGGACTGCGGACGGTCGAGCATGGTGGGCAAAGCATTCATGCTCTGGGCTGTCGTGTACCACTGATACTGGTACACGACCTCCAAATTCTTCACCTTAACAAATAGACAGCTGAAACTTGGACATAATTGGGTGTTTCAACAGGACAATGACCCCAAACACACGTCAAAACTGGATTTCAGATGGCCTTCCCAAAGCCTCTACTTCAACCAGGTGTGCGCTCAAAAGCCAGTTCCATGCCAGGAAACCAACCAATTTGAAGTAACACTACCAAATCTGCCAAGCAGAGTGGCCGAATATCCAGCCAGAATTATGGCACGAGTTTGTTAATGGCTACCAAAAGTGTCTGGTTGAGGTGCAACTTGCTAAGGGACATTTAACCAAATATTAGTGGGGTGTATGTATATATTTGAACCTGAACAGCTCCTAGACACCATTAAAAGCCTCAAATTACCATGACATTCAGGGCATATGTGAACTTCTGACCACAGCTGTATCACATCACAGAGAAAGAAAGAAGAAAATTCACCTCAGACGTGACACCCACTAAAAAAAGTCTGAGCCGCCTGCGATTCTTTAAAGGGTCATTTCATCCAGAATATACTTATTTTTTTAGGATTTGTGGGATCCACTGTCATAGTTTAGGGGTTCTGTTTTTTTACGTCCTGTTTTATTTTGAAATCACCTACCTCCTCATATTTCAGGTAGTTTTATTTCTAGTCGTTGTTTCATTTCCCTGGAGTTTTATACTGCACCTGCCACCAATTATCAACTCAGTCGTTCCGCTACAGACACCACCTGTTGTTTACTTTCCTTTTACCAGACTGTCTTTGAACTCACAGAAATCATGTTTTCCTGTAATTTCTTGTTATTTCATACTTTCCATTTTTTTATACATCTTTCCTACTATTAAGTTTTGGCCTCTTTAACGCTGCTTACCTTTTGCCTGCCTCCCGGCTGCTCCTGTCTGGCTGCCTGCAAATGACTGCAGCCTGGGATTTTCCTTGTGTTTGGTGTGCTGTGGTCGTGTTTTCTCTTCCTTTGACTATTGCATTTGCAGCACTGATAATTACAGGATCACAGTCCTCTCTAATCCATTTACACAATTTCTGGAGATGGTCCAAAAACATCTGAGATCAAACCCTCACAAACAATAGAGATGGTTTTTTTTAGTGTACTTTTGATTTTTCTTAAAAGTGGGACTGTTTTCCTACACTGAACGAAGTAACTCATTAATTTCTCCCCGTATGCTGAGGAATACAGAGAATTTGAATCAGACATCCTCGTGCAGTGTGACACAGAACTTGATTGGGGAAGCTGTTAACGCACAAAAAAGCAAAACATTTTTGTTGTAATTTTAATATCTTCTCTTTTTAGTGCAACTCGAGTAACAGATTCAATTTCATCTTCACATATAGACCTGTAGCACCAACCCTCTGCACAGACCCAAACAAGGAGGAAGTTAGAGTAAAGAAAGGCAAAGCTCAGAGAGTAACACCAAAAGGATGAAAGTTACTTTCCTGAAATAGAAATCAGCATCTGTCTGACGCCAGATGCTGATTCACAAATTCTAAAGACCAATCACTATTCATGCACTACTTTATATTATTTGGAATTCCATTGGACCTGAAACTATGACTCATAGGAACCTCTAAACAAACGCACAAAGGACCTTAGAAAAACATCAAACTCACTTGACACTGAGGTGAAAGTACCGATATTCACTTTAAAGGCAGAGAAAGGCTGACTGTGTGTAACGTTTATACCTCTCTTCTCTGTCTGCTTTGATGATATGAGTCATGAGCCAAAAGCAAAGCATTACTAATAAATATGCCATCAGTATTCCTGACAACACCCATGAGTTTGCATCAGACAGAAAGGCTTTTTTGTCAAAATTATCACGATTTCCAAAGCAACAATGCTACAGACTAATGTTTGTGCACATGTGTTTTTGTCATGAAACCTGTTGCCTAGATACTACTTAAGCCTAACACATTGTGAATCAACGTTGATAAAGCAAAGAAGAAATAAGAGGAAAAAAATTTAGTCTCTGCATCAATTTTTGCATCTTTGTCTTTATCTACTACTAAAACTGCTGATTTCTTTCCTCACCAAGACCACTAGAAAAAATAAGGTGAAATACAGCTGATTATGATTAGCTTTAATTCAGCCAAAATCACTTCAAATAATAATAATAATATTATTATTTCCTAGTAAAGGCACAGAGGTACTTTATTTTATAGAGACTAGTCTGCTTCATGTTAAGCATTCCCTGGTTTTCCAGATCAAAGTACATTCAAATCACACTCTCCATAGAAGATGTCCCATTTTGAAGATGGCATTTTGGTCATCGGCATTACTCAGACTGACCAAAGAACTGGGCTAGCTACATGTTACACCTACGGGAGTTGCTTAGCCATGGAAACCCATGTCATGAAGCTCCTGGTGCACAGTTTTTGTGCTGATGGTAATGCCAGAGAAGGTTTGGAGCTCTGCAGGTATTGAGTCAGCAGAGCGTCTTAAGCACTTTGAAGCACTTTGCACCTCAGTGCTCGGTAGCCCTGCTCTGTAACTTTATGAGGTCTGCTGCTTCACAGCTGAGTTGCTGTGGTTCCCAAATTCTTCCAGTTTGCAATAACACCACCTACAATAGATGCCGGAATATCTGGAAGGGAAATTTCACAAACTTATTCCAAAACAGGCATCCTACAATCCCAGAATGAAGCTAAATTATCTGTCCTTGTATTGAAAAATTAAGAGGACCAATACGTTTGTTTACCTGCTAATTACTGGTAACATGTTAACAAAACAAATATTTCACTAAATTGTAGCAAAGATTTCTTAGACCACACAACACCACCAACACAATCTAATTTAGTGACTTATGTTAGTTTAGGTAAGACCAGCTGACAGTTAGCTGCTACAACTGATGGTCAAAATGCAGACTCCGTGTGACTCTGCATTTTCATTTCCCAATATTAGTGTGTTGACTGCCACAGCACTGTTTTTGTTTGTTTGTTTTTGGAGGAACACATTACCATATCCAGATGAGAAGTTGAAGTTATGAGCTAAAGCAAGTAAGCTTGGTTAGCAAGCCGCAATCCATAAACAGTACAGGTGCATCACACAGGTACATATCTGCTAATTAGTAACAGACTCAGTAACAGACTATCAAAATACTAGAATTTTACTTCCTGAATGGGGTGTTCGACACATTAAGCCATATTATTATATTATTAGTCAGATTTTTCCATTAAAACTGCTCCAGGAAGCACAAACACTCTGAAAAGGTCCAGTTCATTGACTCCAATTACCGGAGGTGAACCGAGCAGACTGCTGTCTGCTACAGTTCGGCACACCTGTCAATCAGAGGCAGCCATGCCCTAATTTCAAGCCTTACCAATATTCACATAAACGAGTTAAAAAAAAAAAAAATACATTAAAAAGCCCAGTATAGCTATTTTGAAAGGGTTAAATTATCTATAGAAGCCAAAGCAGTTTTGTCTTCTACGCTCTAAACATGCTCTTTAATGCCATTTTGGTTTTTAACATATGTCTGAATATTGAGATTCCTCATTGCTCGAGAGTTGTCCGCCATATTAAACATGTCGCAGCCATCAGTCGCATTTCCAGCATGATGCCGTTCCAGTGTGCAGCACACTTTTCAGTTTCACTACAGCTCGGAGAGTAGCTGGCCAGTGTTTTTAGACAAGGCTGTCACCTCCATTCAAACTAGGACAACAGTTATATGCTACCAACCAAGCCAATCACAAGGAGGTTTTTGCCAGTTGGTTGGGCATTATACATTTCTCGCTAGCAAGAAGTGGTTGCCATGGGGTCAATGACCAGTAGGGATGGGAATTGATCAGAATTTAGCGATTCCAATTCCATTATCGTTATCACTTATCGATTCGATTCTTTATCAATTCTCTTATCGATTCTCATTGGGTTAGTGAATAAAATATACCACAAATGGGTTGTTTTGCATTAACTCTTTTTAATGTAAAGTAGAACAAAATTTAAACTGGTATATAAAAAAAGATTCCTCTTTGAAAATTATTTCTATGAATTTTTTAACATTTTAACAAAAAATACAAATGCAATCTGTGTGCGCAGCAGCCTCTGAGCCAGACTCTGGCAGTCCTCATCAACTAAATGTTACAGGAGATGGAGATTATTCATATAGTGACAGCAGTACAGGAAAATGGGGTTGCAGCTATTAATTATTCCATTAATTAATCGATCTGATTAGAGATGCTTTTTTCATATTAACAATTCATCTGCATATTTTAACTTCCATACCGGAGTTTTTTTCTGTGTGAAACAAACAGCGGTGGATGGAGCAGCTACAAAGTTCTCTTTTCTTCACTTACTCTGCAGCTCTTTCAAAGTAAAGCTTTTAACGGTGGTTACAGGAAAAAGTGCTGCTGCATCGGACACTAGAAAAACGTGTCTTTTCGCGAGCTCACCATCTTGGTGACGGCTCCGCCTTTTTGCGCTTGCTGCGCGCAGAGACTGCACATAAAACAGCTGCTGCTGCTGTAGAAACACTGTGAACATAATTTTATAATGCTTTTTATCTTGACGCTGTTGGATATATTCCGAACTAAATAAGGCGCGTGTATGACGTAATCACAAATGCGTCCTCAATATAGTGGAATCGATAAGCGGAATTGTTAAGCAAGCAGACTAACGATTCCAAGGAATTGATTGACTGGGATTCCCATCCCTAATGACCAGTGTGTAGGCCTATGCGACTGGGACTTGAGCAGTCATTTTCCCAGTGACCGCCATCAACCGCTCACAACTGATAGGGGAATATACACTTTACCCTTATGACTGGCGGTTGCAAGATGGTTGCAGACCAGTCTCTAGCTCCGCGTGACTGGGGCCTTATTAACTTGATCCTAAGCCTTCACTATGATTGTCACACATCTGAAATTGTGGACAAGTTAACACATCTGCAAAACCTCAGTTGACCCATGATTAGTGATGCTGCTGCAGCATCACTAATCATTATAACTTTAGGTCTTACACTGGGTATTTTAATATGAGAGTCTACTGGGACTGGCTCACTGTTTCAAGTCTCAAGTGACTACTAATTGGATTCTACAGCTATCCTATAGGCTACAGTGGGTGTACTTTGCTTTCAGCCAAATGCTAACGTAACTCACAAACATGTTGTTACATGTTTACTTAACTGCTCAGCACCGTATTTTATTTGCTGACTAGCACTAAAAGCAAAGTACGGCCAAAGCTGAAGGGATATTTCACAGGTCATGGATTCATGCTCTATGCAATAGTTGGTGACACAAGTTAAGAAACCAAACAGCAGACAGAAAGACGTGACAACTTTAGTTTTGCCGTGTTTCATCCAACGCGGGCTTTCACATTCTCTCCACACATACAAAGATAGAAAACCCTTACAACAAGAAAACACTTCTGTTCACACAAGCAAACAGTCCCACACATTAACACACTCGAGCAGATTAGTGCAGAATTTGCTGACGGTTGGTGCTGAAAATGCAGCAGAAAGAGCTGCCACAGAACAAACACCAAGAATATCATCTAAAGCTGCCTTTGTTATGGCCCAGTCTGTAGATCTGGTATGTTGGAGTGTTACTTTTAGCTGTACACAGAAGCAACAT
>VUQJ01017257.1:3944-18600 GCA_015108635.1 Andinoacara biseriatus | reverse complement strand
GGGCCTCTGCCCTTGGCTACCGCCCGACACACATTGCACCCGACCCCTACAACGCCTCCCGTGGGTGGTGGGCCTACAGGAGGGTGTGCCCATGTAGTCTCTACGGGTTGCTCCCGGCCGGGCACCATAGGCTAATGCCCGGCCACCAGACGCTCTCCCTCGGGCTCCCTCCCCAGGTCTGGCTCCAGGGTGGGGCCCCGGTAACCCTATCCCGGGCAGGGTGCACTGTTCCCTTGGTGTTACTATCATAGGGGTCTTCTGAACCGCTCTTTGTCTGGACCCTCACCCAGGACCAATTTGCCATGGGAGACCCTACCAGAGGGACAAGCCCCCGGACAACATAGCTCCTGGGATCACTGGGACACACAAACCCCTCCACCACGATAAGGTGGCGATTCACGGAGGAGAGCCCCGATATTAACACAATAAAAAAAGGGGGGGGGGCACATGGACAAATGAGGAGGACAGGATCACTGTCAGCTAGTAAAGATGTAACATTTAGAATGACATTTAATCACTGGTAGAAAGATTTTTTTTAACATTACTTTTAAACTTGAGAATGACCTCCAGTGGACTTGAGAACTAATGACACTAACAAACTAAGAAATATTCTCACCAATTTACACATTTTGTAAATGAGTGTAATGTATATGTCTTTGTGTGTGCCAGTGCACGCACATATGTATGCCCTAAATATTCTGAATTAGTAAAATAATTCAATGCATAATTTGATATTGAAAATGAAAGAAAATTGTGGTTTGAATTGTATTTATTGAAGTACGCTCTTAGTATCGGAAATTACGGCCTTAGTCCTGGAAATTACACAGAACTTAAATATACTTACAGGGTACATCCCTGTAAAATATGTGTACTTATGGCCTTAGTTGTGGGCCGTGTTATAAAGTGTTACCGAAAATCCATTTCACAAAGTCCTAATTAAACAAGACTCCTGTCATATCTTAAAGACCTATTTTATTTTAAAATGTCATAAAGTTCTAGGAACTGAGGAGCTCAGTTGCTGGATTTTTGGGAGTGTAATGTTGCCACTTTGTCTTATAGTCTTATATGCAATTATAGCTGTTTAGCTATAATTGTCTAATTTTTTTGTTTTATGACTTACCAAATGTTTTTTATTAGTGAAAGGTCTGGACTGCAGACAGGCCAGTTCAGGGCCCAGACATTATGAAGCCATGTTGTTCTAGTAGATGCAGTGTGCAGTTTAGCTTTGTGCAGCTGAAATATACATGGCCCTCCCTGAAAAGGACATATTGTTCTAAAATCTGTATATACAGTACAGATTGTGAATTTCAAATTTTGATTAATCTGACTTTATAAGATGGCAGCATTTCTGGATCATGTTCAGGTCTGGCTTCTTTGCACGACTTAGCTTTAACCAGCATTTGTGGATGCTACAATGAACTGTGTTCATAGACAGTGATTGCTGGAAGTTTTTCTTGCCTGTTTATAATGCAGTGCTGTCTGAAGACCCCAAGATCATAGGCAGCCAATATTGATTTTTGGCCTTGTCCCTTGTGCACAGATTTCTCCCTTCTGTGTACAAGGGAAACAGATAATATAGCCAAAAGAATTTATTCTTGGAATTTTGATATTTGTCATTTGCAATGGTGAAAGGTCATCGTTAGCCAGCTCAGAAACAGAACACAAGGTTTTACTATTTGCCGGCTCTTTTGATCTGCAAGCTCTCAAAGACTACATTTGATCTTATGATGTCCTGGCTCAGAATAGTGTCCAGAAATCTATGGAGCCATGGTGCAGAAGGGATATAGTCACAGAAGGAACCAAGAATGCATGATGCAAGCAGCAGATGGGCGTGACTCCACTATCTCAACATAAAGTTTTCTATTGCTACAGTAGATGTGTATTACACGAGTGTAGAATATTGACTATGCACCTAGTTATATTGAGCCTCCACAGATGCCATAATTTCTGGTAACACTGGTTACTTTTTTGTTTATGTTCATCCATGTTTCCACTGGCCACTGCTGTGTATGTTTGCAGCTAGCAGTCATCAATAAGCCAAGTTAACAGCTCTATGACGAGACTCCTTGTTACCACAACACACAACATGGTGTCAGAAGCCCTGGACTTCAATGGTTTTGTGGATTTTTTTGTGTTGTGAGTACATTTGTGTGGGACCATTGTACTTTTCGCAACATGGCAAATGGCATCAGACTGTCCAACCTGCTAGTATTTGATGGCAACATATTGGAGAACTGTCGCGTATTTAAGCAAGAATACGACATCTTCATCACAGCGGCGCACTTGGACAAGCCGGCGCAGACTCAAACCTACATTCTTCTGAATGTGGCTGGGCCTGAGGCGAACTTGAACAATCATTTGTGTATGCAGCTGAATACGGGCCCCCAGCAGTGACAGGGAGGAACAACATGTCCTGGTTCCCGCGGAATCCAGGGAGGACCCCATATGCCTCAAAAGAGAGTTTTGTGAAATGTGCAACTCTCAGGAGTTGCACATTTCAACTCTCTATGGAGAGACACAAATTCAACACATGTAACCAAAGGGCTGGTGAGACTGTTGAATCATATGTCACCAGTGACGTGTGGGGAGGTTTGTGACGAGTGAGGCTTGTGACGAGTGAGGCACTGACTCCTCTGGAGTTTGATATATGAGCCCAAAATAGAAGCTTATATTTCAATTTTAATTATGCTAATGATATATTATGCTCTAATCAACTCCATACTGTTCAACAATGATGGCAAGAAAAACTAAGGTCAAAAAAAAATTTTTTTGGGGGGGGTGTCTCTCTTAAAAAAAAAAAAAAAAAAGTATTATCTTACCTTTATTTGAAGATGAAATCCATGCACATATCCTTGGCAGCAGTGTTGCAGCACTGCCCCCTATCGGTGCAACACGGTACTTTCTGCCTTACTCTGTGTATTTTCACCGCGCACAAGACCGACTGCAAAGAATAAACATGGCACACATTCATTCAATATATTAGACAGACTGTGGAACATCAGCATGTGTAATCAAATGTGTATTTTGGCAAAATAAAGACAGCAATGGGCATGCGCCAACCGCCTGCTTCATTGTGACATAAGTCACACAGCGCCACCAGAGGTGAGCCACAACACTGCACTGGCTCACCCCGCATTTCTTCCATGTGTTTGAACAAGCAATGCATAATTTCCACGATTTTGAACATTAATGTGTTGAAATAATTCAGAAAACAGTTTTATAGAACAGTCATGTGGTCAAATGTATTTTCCCTTATCATTGTTAGTATTTTACTTGTCATGATCACTGTATGCCAGTGATTTGAGAATAAAAGCAAAAACTTGCAATTTTGGTGGGCTTTGTGAGGAGCTCATCAGAGACAGACTGGTCTGTGGCATTGATAACAACCATCTCAGTAAGTGCTGTTACATAATTGTGATCTGACGCTTGCTAAGGCCATTTCAATATATCAGATCCATGAGATGACTGAGGAGCATAATAAAACCTCAACGTCAACACGTTCCCCCATCACAACTGTAGACACAGTTCAACTCACAAGTGGAAATAGAGGAGGCACTGACAAGATCTGGGTGGACAGCAAACTGAACAATAACACCACACAGTTTATTACAAACTGCAGTAATTGTGATGGTAATCATGTGGCAAAGAGGAACAAATGTCCTGCTTTGGGTCAACAGTGTAATGCATGTAAGAAGATGAACCACTTTAGAAAGTGTTGCAGGTTGAGGCCACAGTTTGACAGGCAAAGACAGAGGAAGTCTGTCCACCAGGTGGACACCGAAAGCACAGAAGCTAGTGACAAGGAGACTTACTATGCCACACTTACTATTACACTGGATATACCTGTTGATTTGTGGCATATGGCGGCAGCAAGATTGAGACTGCTGGATTTGCTGACCTATGCTGCCATCTAGGGGCCAGGCAACATACCGTACCTTTCTACATTATCCATGAGACAACTTGGACTAGGTGCCTCACTGGAGATGGGACTTGTGACACATAGCAAAGAGGTCCACCAGGTCAGTAACACCATGCCCAAAGATTTCACTCAGCAGATGAAATGTGAATATAGCTATCTGTTCTCAAACGAGTTGGGTAAGCTCCTGGTTACATACTCAAAATGACACTTGACCCAGAGGTGAGACCAGTAGTTCGCCCTGCTCACCGCATTCCTGTAGCCATGAAAGACAGGATCAAAGCCGAATTGGACAGGATGCAGTCTCAGACCCCACTGACTGGGTGTCGTCCATGATCGCCACCAATAAAAAAGACAAACAAGAGATGAGAATATGTATTAATCCCAAAGACCTGAACACTGCCCTGAAAAGACCACATTACCCAATGCGGACAGTAGATGATGTTTTAAATGCTAAAAACTCTTTCTGGCAGATCTCAATGGACCATAAGTCGTCCTTGCTCACCACTTTCAGCACTTGTTTTGGTCGTTACAGATTCCTACGGATGCCATTTGGGATCAGCTCTGCGAGCAAGGTGTTCCAGCACACCATGGAGCAAATCTTCGCTAGATACCCTTGTGCCATAATCGTGAACAACATACTTGTTGGAGGCAAGGACATTAAGGAACATGATGCCAATCTAAGAAAAGTACTCAACCAAGCCAGAGAGGTAAAATTAAGACTCAACCCTCTCAAAGGTTCAGACTGAAGCAGGTCAGTTATGTTGGGCATGTGTTCACTGCCCAAGGCTTTAAAAACAGACCCATCAAAAACAAAGGCACTAAGCGAAATGCCAGTGGCAAAGGACGTTTCAGCCTTACAGAGATTTCTAAGAATGGTCAATTACTTTGGCAAATTTACACCTAACTACAGTGAAATCACTGCCCCACTTTGACAACTCACACAGTAAGTCAGTGAGTGGTCATTTGATGAACAGGAGCAGCGTGCTTTTGAAACATTAAAGGAACACATGTCAAACCCTCCAGTGCGCTCCAATTACAGTGTTTGCAAACCTGTCACACTCACCTGTGATGCTTCACGGTATGGAGTTTGCCTATGCTTCATGTACCCTGACAGACACTGAAACAAGATATGCCCAAATCGAAAAAGAGCTACTAGCAGTTGACTACGTCTATGGCAAACAAATAACTGTTGAAACTGATCACCAGCCCCTTGTGACAATAATAAACAAAAACGCCCATCCAAGCAGCACCTGCCAGATTGCAAAGAATAATGATGAAGAGCACTGAGAAACTCTACAGCCCAGCTTGCAGATGAAGTGGATGATTTTGATGTAATGTCTGCGAGTTATGTGTCTTTGGCTAGCTTGGAGGAATTAAAGGAGCACAGATATGACTCTCCAGACACTCAGTAGCATCATCAAACTTTGGTGGCCCACCAAATTGCGCACTAGCTCCCACATGCAATACGTCTTTATTTCTCTTTCAGGAATGAACTTACTATTGAGGATGGTATTGTGGTGAAGGGATGGAAAACTATATTATCATTATTATCAGGCTGTTCTAAATGCTCCCTTAAAAGTCTTCAGCTGATCCAAAATGCTGCAGCTAGAGTACTGACAGGGACTAGAAAGAGGGAGCACATTTGTCCCATATTGGCTTCACTTCATTGGCTTTAAATAGAATTTAAAATCCTTCTCCTCATATACAAGGCTTTGAATAACCAGGCCCAATCTTATCTTAAAGAACTCATAGTATCGTATCACCCCAATAGAGGATTACTGGATTACTTGTGGTTCCTAGGATACTTAAGAGTAGAATGGGAGGCAGAGCCTTCAGCTTTCAGGCCCCTCTTTTCTGGAATTAGCTCCCAGCTTTGATTCAGGAGACACTTTCCTTTTTGATAGAGCTTATAGTTAGCGCTGGATCAGGTGATCCTGAACCATCCCTTAGTTATGCTGCTATAGGCCTAGGCTGCACTGCTTCTTTTTACTCACTGTTTTTACTTCACTCTATGTTTAATTATTCTCTGTGTCTCTTCCACAGCATGTTTTTTGTTCCCTCTCCCCTCAGCCCCAACCAGTCGCGGCAGATGACTGCCCCTGAGCCTGGTTCTGCTGGAGGTTTCTTCCTGTTAAAAGGAAGTTTTAACAGGCCAAAAACCACGCCAAGACATCAGGCCATGCACCCCAGGACCCAAGGGCACCCACATGCCCTGGGCGGCAGTGCTGGACAATAGGGAGCAGTGGGGAGCGGTAGAGAGGGGTGACCTCCCCCACCGTCAGCAAGCCACAGACTCAGGCCCAGCCGTCACATGTACGCACACATGCCCTCACACAGACAAACTGTCATCCATCGGCTGTGTGGCAGGCAGGAATGAGGACCTCAATGTAGGACACTGGGCACGGACGTGAACATAAATAAGCTTCATTGCTGGAAGACGGAACAGGAACAAAAGCAGGAGTCGGGCACAGGAGCACACAGCGGGAGGAAAATACTGAAGACAACGCGACAAGGGCTAAACACAGACTGGGCACTTAAATACACACACTGAGGAATTAGGGAACAGGCAACAGGTGGGGGGCTGAACATAATTAACCAGACGAGACAAGGGGAAGCAAAACTAAATACAAGGCACAAGAAACACAAGATCGTCAAAGTAAAACAGGAAGAGACAAAACAGAACGCATAGGCAAACTTAACAGAAACCAAAACCAACCCTCAACAGAACTTAAAACACACAGAGAACAAGGATCACAAAACATGAGGGGAACAGGAAACAAACACCAAAACTAAACAAAAGATTATGATAACTGGGCCACCGGCCCAGGATCATGACACAAACACACACAGTCACATGCCCGTACACTTACACACGGACCTTTCACAGACACTATGTGTTAGTGAGCAGGTACCAGCACCGAGCCAGCAGCACCCAGGGAAGCAGCCAGCCCAGCCCTAAATCACTAGCCAGTGTTTGAATTTAAGTCTTCAATCTGTGTCTGTTCCTTGTTGTGTCATCGTCAACGTTTTCCCTGCTGTGAGTCACGATATCCTGTAGTTTTTGTATTTAGTTCTGGCACCCGTCCAGCCCCAGTATAGCCGTGTTTATTATTTCCTGTCATTTACCAAATAAACCACCTTTCAGTTCAGTTTTGCCTGTTGAGTCCTGCAGCTTGGCGTCCAAACTCATCTACCACACAGCAACATCATGACAGTAAATGTTTATGTACTTAGCAGGAATTTAAGCAAAGCTTTTGAACTGAGTGCTGATGACTAGCCAGACGGTCCCTCTCCTCTTTAGTATGGAGAATGCGGCATCCATGTTTTCCAGAGACAATTTCTGATTTTTCCACTTATCCAAAGTCCATTTTAACTCTTTGATACTAAGCTATCGTCACCAATATCCCCTTTAACAGCTTTTAACACCAAACTTATTGCAGCCGACACATTTGTGTAAGCGCATCAGTGTATCAGAAAAACCCAAATGATTTCTGAATGTTGCATGGAGATCTGGGGTGGTGCCACTGGATTACCAGACTGGGGTGGTGGTCCCCATCTTTAAGAAAGGGGACACTCCTCAGCCTCCCTGGGAGGGTCTACACCAGGGTGCTCGAGAGGAGGGTCCGTCCACTGGTCGAACCTCAGATTTGGCCCATCCAGTCTGAATGTGTTTTGTGGACTTGAAGAAGGCATTTGACTGCATCCCTCAGGGTATCCTGTGGAGGGTGCTGTGGAAGTACGGGGTGTCTGGCCCATTGTTGTGGGCCATTCAGTACCTGTACAACCACAGCAAGAGCTTGGTCCGTATTGCTGGCAATAAGTTGGATTCCTTTCCTGTGGATCTTGGACTCTGCCAGGTCTGCTCTTTGCAACCGATTCTATTCATAATTTTTATGGATAGAATTTCTAGGTGTAGCCAACGGACAGAAGACCTCTGCCTTGGTGGCCTCAGAATCTCATTTTTGCTGTTGGCTTCATCAGGTGGTGGCCTTCAGCTCGCACTCGAATGTTTCGCAGCGGACTGTGAACTGGCTGGCATGAGAATTAGCCCTCTAAGTCTGAGGCCATGGTTTTCATCTGGAAGAGGGTGGAGTTCCCACTCCGGCTCAGGGACAAGATGCTGCCTCAGGTGGAGGAGTTCACAAGTGATGAAAGAAGGGAGTGTGAGATTGATGGACTGAGGCTGCGTCTGCAGTGATGTGGATGCTGCTCCGGTCTGTCGTGAAGAGGGAGCTGAGCATGAAAGTGATGTTAATTTATGGATCAGTCTATGCCCATACCCTCACCTATGGTCATCCTCAGCTTTGGGTAGTGACTGAAAAGAACAAGCTTGCAGGTACAAACAGCAGACATGAAGGGTGAGATAGAGTGAGGAGTGCAGTCATAGTCACGTTATCACTTTGTATATTTTTGCATTTTTTGTGTGTCTCTGATTTTAATCCAAACCTGGATAAAAATGTTTCAGTTAGAGGTGATACACAGCAGCAGCAGTGGATGCCAGGCACATGGGATACTCCTGCAGTCCAGTTAGAGTAACTGGTGAATTGAATCTGACTTTAGGTGTGAATATAATCATGAATTGTTTCAGCAATTCAGGAGTTGATTGTCTAGGATTTAGACGACCTAAGCTCTTGCTGGTCTGTGTGTAAACAACACAATTTGAACACAAGGTGTTTGCTAACATTCTAAGAACACATTGCTCAGTTTAGGTATAGCGTAAATTCTTGCAGTGAAGTAATGGATGAAATATCATGTGTTCAACTGGAGAAGAGACCTGGAACTTCCTCAGTCAAATCACAAATCACGTCTCTCTACATTTGTTCAGTTCTTCTTTGACCCTGCTTTGTGGGGACTAGAAGTTGTCACTTTATTATTTCTAATATTCACTTTATTATTCTGAATATTGCAGGTAGTTAATGTCTCTTACTGAAAACCAGAGGGATGTAGAGCCACGTAAGGCACAGAGAGAAGCACACTGCCACTGTCTTCAACACCTTAATATATGCTAATAGAAAAGACATTTATCTGCATAGTTTTACATAAGAAAGGGGCCATCTGTCTAGGGTTTTTAATAATTTCCTCTAAAAAATGTCAGAGAGAGTCATAACTTAGCTGTTACACAGAATAACATTTGCAATCTTATCTTCAGTGGCAGTGTTGTATTAAAAAAAAGATTAATTAAAGAGTTAGAAAAAGAGAGGAGGCAGGGAGGTGGGATGAGTACAGGGCAGTAGTGTGATGTGAAATAGATGAGCTCTATCAGAATAATTTCATGCTGCCAGTGAAAAAGTGGGGGCTGTTATTTATAGGTGCTGCTTATATCAATTTATCATTGTCAGATTAACAATGGTATCTTGATGTAATTACTTTACTCAAATAAGATGATGGTGGACATAGTTGGTAGACCACATGACAGATGGTCTTTTAGTGACAATTTTTCAAAAACCAGATCAAGCTTTCAATATTCAAAATCTTTAGATCAGTTTAACACACCTTTCTCTTTATCTCACTCCATCCGCTATTTGCATTTGTGAGAAGTTCAGAAAAGTTGTTTTTAAAAAAAAAAAAATTCTTATTCCTCTTTTGTGTCACTTTCTCTTTTTGCTACTGTTAGATTGTTGGGCCAGATTTGAGATTTTGTAGTAATTTTAACATCACTCCAGCCCAGACATACTTTTCTATATCTCTGTGTGGCTGACAGACTCTAGCTAGGTGTTTAAAGAGGATCCTCAGGATGATTGTATCAGTCTTGTTAACGTGTACTAATTATGGTGAAGGAAAACATCTTGGTATTTTTATTTTTGTAGCGCAGTAACATTTATATATTTGACTTGTACTGTAATAGTGGCTGGTTAGTACTGATGCCTCACAGCAAGAGGGTCCTGGGTCCACCATGTTCTCCCTGTGTCTGCGTGGATTCTCTTGCTCTGGCTTCATCACACAGGCCAAAGACATGCAATTAGTGGGGGTAGGTTAATTGGTGATTCTAAATAAGTGTGAACGTGAGTGCAAATAGTTGTCTGTCTCTCTGTTTGGCCCTGCAACAGTCTGGCAATCTGTCCAGGGTGTACGCCACCTCACACTCTGTGGCGACTGGGATAGGCTCCAACCCCTCTGTGACCCTGAATTGGATGAGTGAAAGAAGATGGATGGATGGATGCAATTTTAAAATGTGGCTAATTATCATTCATCCTCATGGGTCTGTTCCCAGCTAACACACTGACACACTTAAGCGAGACCACACACTGGCTCACAGCTCGTTTTATATTTCATTCCATGGGTTAGCAACACCCCGCTTTTCTGATCTCTTAACTTTGCACATTCCCAAAAGATCACCGAGGTCTGCTGAGCCAGCCTGGTGTCAGAGCCGTTCGTGACACAGTCATGAAAGATTAATCTATGTTTTTCCTGTTCATGGATATATGTGGATGCAAAATATCTAAACCATGATATATTTTGTAAACCTAAGTCAGCAGTTTTTAATGCCAGTTTCTAATATTTTTCCCCATTTAAACATAACCATTTGATATATTTTTAATTAATAATATATTTAAAAATCATACAAATAATGTGTGACAAAGTGCAACGTGCATGACTCTCTGCTGTGAAAGATGACCTACTCCTTTACCACCCAGTCAACATCCAGATCCAGACTTTATCCTGCCTTTTAATCAATATATATGAGAGAGAGATGAAAAAAAATGTTCAGGGACACACACACACACACACAAAGGGAAAAAAATAGAAAATTCTTGTCCAGTAACATGAATCAATAGATTAATTTTGTGACTGAATCATGAGCTGCTGTGGAACCAGGTTGGCTGAGCAGATGCTCCTGGTTATCCTGAGGTTATGGTTAAAAGATAGAAGAGACTGGGCCTTTTAGAATAGAATAGAATAGAATAGAATAGAATAGAATGCCTTTATTTGTCATTATATGGAATGTGCAATGAGATTGCAGGACCACACTGTACAAAGTAACACATAAATATATAAAATAAAATATAATTTATAAAAAAAAGATAAATATATACATATAAACATGATGTACAGTGGCCACTCCTAAACTCCTTCAGTGGATCATACTTCTTCATATGACCCCACCAACATGTACATTTTTTAAAAAAACATTTTCAAAATTTGAAAATCAGTTGCAGTGCAAGAAGTCCTGCCTAAACATCAGTACCTGCAGAAGTAGAAACAAACAGATATTAGACTGACATATAACAATAACCAGTGATAATGATAGTAGTCACTGGCCCTACAAATTTCTAAGTAAAAAAAAAAGAAAATTCAGTGTAATGTGCTGTGAGTAAATGAGTAACCTTACCAGGCCTTCATCTGCTTGTCTTGTTGAGGCGTTGAGTTAGGAGGCCTGAGGCTCCATTAATTGCTGCTATGACACTAATCTGAAGTCAGCATCAGGTTTTGACAAGGACAATAAATGTGTGGACGTTATCTCTCGTTCTAGTGCTTTGATCTTGAACTGGAATAATGGTTCTAAACAGCTTACAGACTTTATCATAGTTTTCTTTATTTTTTCCCATGTAATTTTTTTTTCAGCTCCATGGATCCCTGACATAGGCTACAGGAATATAGCGCCACTGAATTTTTATTAATGTTTCTACAGAAGATTATTAATCTTTGCTGGTTGGCTGACGACCACATTTTGAGTGGAAGGGCTTAAGATAATGTGTGTGTGTGTGTGCGCGTGTGTATCTGTGTGTGTGAGTGTCTATTGCAATCATGTAAACAGTAGCCGAAAGCCCATATGAAAATGACTTGTTTAAGCTTGTGAAATGCACAAGACCCCAGTTCACACATCAGATCATATGACCTCATCCTGTCAGAGTGCATTGCCCTCATTGGGCTGTGGACTTTTCCTCAGCACTCAGGGATCTGAGAGCATCTGATGGGTGTATTCAGCCATATGTTCTTTGGTTACAAAGCTCAATGAAAAGGGCAGAGGAAATGAACAGATACTGGGACCTGGAATGATTACAAAACAGATTCCAAACGGTATCTTGAAGAGGTTCGGATCATGCATGCAGAGGAAATTTAACTAAATTTAACAAATGTCTGGGGAAATACAAATGATCGATTTTGTATTTATTCTACATAATGCTGTTGAAGTGAAGGGACCAGTACATTGTGGCATTGCATGCCTAATGAGATCACTATCTTTAGAGCAGAATCAGGTCATTTCCACTGTATGAACACACACACACACACACACACACACACACAATTGAACATAAAGTCATGTAAAGGGTACACGGGGTATCTTTCCATTTTCTGGATTCACTTATCCTAACAATGGCAATCAGGATGAGTGGTCACATGAAGCCGGTTAACAATTCGCTAAGTTAACTCAGGGTTTCTCTCATGCATTCACACCCCAAGGCGTTGGCAGCATCTGACCAACAAAATATATGGATAATTGTACTGGCAGCAGAGCAGCTGAATTTTACAAAGGAAGATAAAACTGTACTATGGGAAAAAATCTGAAGAGGTTAAACACATAATACAGGCTGAAAGCAACACAGCTGCTACAGGCAAAGCAGCAGTAAGAGGGTGTATAAGAGGAAGAGGATATATATGTGTGTGTGTGTGTGTGTGTGTGTGTGTGTGTGTGTGTGCTTCAAATGTTTTTGTCAATAAGACCGGAAAAGAGCTACTATATTAATAAAAGTTTGCTTATTGAAGCCAGGAAGGAAAGCTGGCCAAAAATGCCAACTGTGTGAGCTAACAGACTTATCAATATTATATCTGTATCATTAGTGCCTGGGAGAATCTGATGGAAGTATTGTTTAAATGTGCGTCATACAGTTGTAGTTTTTTTTTTTCAGCTGCAGCCTCAGTGGTGTTTAACATTTTGAGAGCATGAAAATAATAATCATAAGAACAGAATTCAAACGTAGGCTTAGACTAGGCCTCATGTAAATTTAGACTAGTACAAATACAAATAGGTTTCCAGTTTTAGGATCACATATTACAGTATTTTTGAGCTGCTAACTCACATTTCCTGAGTGCACCACCCATTTTCCCAAAACCTTAAACGAAAATCCAAAAACTCAAGCTAATTTCCCCAAATCCTAGACTTTTCTGTCAAATTGTTGATCAAACACCTTCCACCTCCACGCAGAGAACCCCCCCCCATTGGATTGAGGAAGGGGCTGTAAGACGGATGAAACAAGTTCATGTAGCACTGGTCGTGTATCTGAACTGTGTAAGTTCACAGTGTCCCAAACTATGACATATGACTATGATTTATGGCACTGCTTGCTGATCCAGCTGTTCACGCACAGCCATGCGATCCTGTAGACCACCCAGGAATGTGAGGAGGTGTCCGGTGTTGCATGGCCTCAGGTTAACATGACGGTGGAGGACCCCTCAGTTACCAATGGCTGCACGGAGGGTGACATTGCCACCCTACTGGTCAGGGACTTCCACATGTTGCGTGATAAGGGCGCTCCTGCCACCCGCATGTAGTTGTTGTTCAATTCTGGGAAAGGTGGAGTGGACTTATGAATGTATATTTCCAGTGGACATTGCACTGTAATGAACAGTAGTAGTTACAGTGTGGAATACTGTGTGTCAAATGTTACACAGCTTGGAACAGTGAATGTCCTGATGATGCTGCCACAGAGAATCTGCTCAGATTGGGTTGGACCCTTTGTCCTGCTTCCCTCATGGTCATCCTGTGGACAAGGACATGGTGTACAGTGGTTGCCCGTATCTCATTCCTCATCCTCTTCCTCCTCGTCCTCTTCCTCTCACACGCACTCTTCCTCCTCTGCCTCTCTGTATGTATCTGTCTGTTGTAGCTGCACACGTGCCACTAAACTGACTTTTATCTTGCCTGGTTGGTCTGGTGACATCATTGGACCCGTGTGTGTTCAACTGTCAGTTGCTGTGTGTGACAGCTGACAGCGGTGTTGAAGTTGTGTTTGCATTCGGTTGCCAGTGTTTACAGTTTTGCAACAATGTGTTCAGTGACTGTGACTGTGTTTAAGGTTCAGCAACACGCGTGTGAAGCGTGTTTAGTGACTGAGAATGTGTTTGCTGTTTTGGAAAAAAGAGAGATTGAGTTACACCAAATGTGTTCAAGTGTCTGAACTGTTTGGCCAGAAAAGTGTGTGATTCAAGAAGTTTGTTTTCTGTGGATTTGAATTAGGGAATGGGGTTTGGTGTTTTAGGTATTGTGAAATATGTAATACTGTAAAATTATTTGTAGTCATTAGGAAAAAAATATATAGAAATAAAGTTGCTTATAATAATTTAGATTTATTACTTATGATCATCAGTGTTATCCCTGAAGTTACCTGGATAATAGGTCTGGATCCCACTTTCTGGTGCAGCTCTGGCTGTTTTCACCTGTGATTAACTGTCTTCCCCTGTGTTGTGCACTTGCCTGTGTCCTGTTTCCTAATTAGTGCTCTTTGTATAGTAATGTACTGACTGTTGTGTCCTTGTGATTCATCTTTATGCACCTCATAGCTGTTTTTAAATTCAGTTTCTTCAGACTTCCTTTCTATTTTTTTTGTATTTCTACAACAGGTAAATAAAGATCTCTTCTGTTACTTTTGCCAGTGTTCTGCATTTGGTTATTTTCAACTGGACTGTGACAGAGAGGAACTGTATGAACTGGTGAATGTAGTTTGCTGTGTAAGAGGACTTTGCAAAGTTAATAAAAAAAGTGCTATATAAATATAACATGTTACTATGGTAAACAAT
>VUQJ01017253.1:4827-17767 GCA_015108635.1 Andinoacara biseriatus | reverse complement strand
ATTGTTATTTCTTTATTGTCACTGCCAGCTGCAAAACCATTTGCCCCCCTGGGGATAATAAAGATTTCTTTGACTTTGACTTTGACTTGTAGTCACTGCTTGGCACATAATTTTGAACCAGTCGGTGCATTTAGAAGCATCGTCATTATCTCTAATGCTATGACAGCACTGACCCCCTGACGTGCTGAGTGACTGCATCTCTCTCTCACGGCGGTCCAGCTCTGCAGCCTTCTTTTCCAGCTCTTCCTGTCTCCTTAGGAGTTCAGTAGCTGCTCGTGATTGCTCCTGCACACACACACACATACCAACAACAAATATCAACACACAGGGAAAAAGTACAAAGACTGTTTGGACAATTTTATTTTTCCCTCCCTGCTCGCTAGAAATGTTCTGCTTCTACTTTTGGAATAAATCCAATTCTGTGCGGAGACAGCACCAGCAGGACAGACATCATAACAACACATTCCCCAGAGTCTGCTTCACAAACTAGATGCTCAATCTCAAGTTATTTCCTCCACCAGTCATGATTTCCCCTGACTCTGTGTCTACTTCGGCTACAAAGGCCAGTCACAGATAGAGGCAGTCTCCAGCAGAGCCACTTTTCTGTCCACAAACTCAGCGTGAAATCAGCCGTGGTGTTAATACATTTTCTCTCAGCCTCTGTTGGTGATGCTGGACTACAACATTAGATGTGGCAGAATCTCTTTGCTTATGGCAACATGTAAATATCATCTCAGTTCCAGTAACTTGTAACTCAATCAGCATTTCTTTCTTTGAAAAATAAGAAAGACTTTCTATAATCTGAAAGGTCAGTGGTACCTGTGCTTGAGGTTGCGAGTAGGCCGGGGGTTCCTCTGTGGGTTTCATGATGGCTGGTTGAGTGCTGACGGTGGGGCCCGCAGGCTTGGGGGCCATACTTGCAGGTGTCTACAAAGTACACATATACATGGTTACAGCCAAACTATTCAGTCACTATAACTGACAATGATGTGATCTTATAGTTAATCAAAGGTTGGTGCACTGTACTGCAAAACAAACCCAAAAAAATGTCATATGATACAACTAATCCTCACATTTTGCTGGAACATAAATTAAGATGCACGGTGAAGCAATAAAGTGTGAAGAGCATTTGCAAGTGCGACAACACTAAATTAAAACATAAAAGTGTGAAACTTAGGATGTTTATTGTGATAAATAACAAAAGCACTGTGGAGAGGGGAAAAAAACCTGTGCAACCACTTAAGAGAAAAAAAAATCTGAGCTAAGCTAGGTGGTGACATTATAACCCAAGATCAAAGATCTACAACCTGATCTTTTGTAGCCCACAATCACATCTTTTCAAGATCACTTTTTTCAAAGCTCTGAAAAGCTAAATTGACCTCCAATATTTTAATTTCCAAGCAGTTTCATTTGAATAGCATTTAGAGGGCTGAAAATGATCACACTGACTGACTGTGAGGGATCCTGAATTCCAAGTTGGGAATCACTGCTCTATGCTTGGATTTAATCTTATGTAACTGCATGAGTGTAAGTGCTACGATAATTGCAAAGCACAAAACGATGACAGCTCCTCCTGTAGGCGGTGAAGCCATAAAGGATGGCTAAGCCCGTTGGGCTCCATGGCTAAAGGCCCGACCATCACAGGCTTGCCAACGGGCCCCTCCCAAAGGCTTGAAGGTTTTCTGGCATCCCTATTCTGGGCAGGGTAATAGCGTTCCCCATTTTCTTATTCACGGCCATCTTTTGACTACTTTTTTACTGAGACCCAACGGGGGAAGTTACCTCTCACAATGTAACTCCGAGGATCAATCAGTAAGTCGAACCCCTCCACCTAAATAAGGTAGCAATTCTTTGAGTGGAAGCACTCAAGGCGAAGGCCCTGGTGGCTTTAGGAGCCAAGCATGTGAAGCTCTCAATTTATGTTTGAACACTCACGTATATACACAGGCTGTGGGCAGCGACTGAAAGAATAAGATTACTGTTACAAACAACAGAAACAAATATCCTCCAAAGGATTTCTGGGCTCATCTCTAGAGACAGGGTGAAGAGATCATTCAGGAGAGGCTTGGAGTAGAGTCAATGCTAAGATGGATGGTTCAGGATGTTTAGGTAAGGTGTTCTGGGTCCAGCCGGGATATCAAAGCAGAGAAACTGGCAGAAGAGGTCCGGGCAGCCCAAACTTAAACTGCTGCACCCAAGATCAATACCAAAGCTAAGCATAGCGAATACATGCCTGAACTATACAAAACTGTAACTTTATATTCCTTGAGTAGCTTGGGATCCATCAATGCGTGTTAAAAATAAAACAGCTAAACCACAAACTGGGTCTGAATTATCACCAGTTGCTCTTCTCTGAGTGACGTTTTACAAATAGTTCACAAGTCTTGGTGGCACGCTTGTCTTCCTTGCTTCTGATGATTTGGAGAAGCAATAATAGCTGGGATTTAGTTATAAAGCCAGAGGTGCAATTTATTATCATCTTCTGTTTAACACAATTCTAAATGAAGGCATCCAATTTTCAAATGATGCATTAGATATCCAGAAAAATCTGTAAAGCTTTAGAATCAAACAGACCCTCTGAATAATTCTGGTGGATCTATGTGATGTTTGACCTCACTGAAGTACTCACTGATTTGGCATCTGCAAAGGGATTGTACTCCTCTAATCCTGGAGGAGCCGTCTGTCTCACTTGTGTCACTGATGGATCCTAAACAAACAGAAAAAAGGATTCAAAGGGAAAGCTTTAAATAAGACAAATGTAATGGCTTAATACTATAAAGCAGTAGATTTGGTGTGATCTGTCTTATTTCAACCAGAGAGAGAAGTAGAAATTTCTACAGAGTAAAGCCCTTCATTATTCTGCTGTGATCTAGGCCAAAGCCCTCTTTATTCAAAATGCAACAGGCCTATAATTCAATACCGGCAAAGACAGGATGATTCCAATAATTTTCACGGGAAGTTGGTTATAAATAGCTAACACCACGAGTTTCTTGAGCTGCTTTGGCAGCCAAAGACAGAAATAAAGAGAGATACTTTGGCTTATTACTGCTGCAAAACTGCGAAAACACTCGCTGATTCTTTTAACTACATTCTTAATTTGCCAGACAGGCATAATAAAACAACATTTAAAATAAAGCAAGCAACTGCTTTATATTCTGCCTCCATTTGCATGCAAAACTCCCTTTTCCAAGCCATCAGCTGTGCTACATTGTTGTACATTCCTTTTGATAAAAAGCTCACCATCAGCTGCTGTCAGTCGCACACAACTTTCAAATTGGTGCTCAAGATCTAACATCTAATCCGTATAGTCCTGAAGCGCTGTCCTTATCCCGTCTCAGTGCAGTCCTCTCTGTCTCTCTGACTTAAATTTCTACGAATTTCTACTGTCACGCACACAAGCGCACACACGCACCTCGTCACCAGACCAGGAGCATGAATATTTTAGGGCATGTCGTGTTTAAAATTTAACACGGCACTACTGCGCAGCTGAACAAACACATGCTGCATATTCACCAAGGTTTTCATCTTGAAACCTATAGTTATAGACCTCCTGTTCCAACAACCATTTTTTGAACACAACAACACAGACGTCTAAGATGTGTGTATTCCCCATGACCCTGATTAAAGTGCAGGAAGCAGAAAAGGTGTGTGTGTGTGTGTTTAAATAGCTGATGACACCATATCTAAGACTTCAACTCTAAATGTTTTCTACTCATTTCACATCTGATTAAGCTACTAAAATGTACAAAGTCAGATCTTTGCTGCTTTACACAGTTTTTTATTTGCTAACATAGAACCGAATATATGTAATTAGCCCACATCCAGAGAAATAGGCCAAAACAGTCTGAACAATCTGACGCATGACTGCGAGTGATGAAGCTTATTAGAAAAAGGAGCCAACGGGTAAACTAGCACCACATGTCACCATGGCAGCACCATATGATTTCATGAACTATTGAACATAGCTCTGAGAAGGGAAAAAAGCTTCCACTGCCCTCAGGCGAAACAGCCAGAGCCAAAAAATGACAGAGAAGTGACTTCTCCTCTTGTGTTAGTGTGTTAATGAACCCCATTAACAATTCATTCTTCCTCTGCCTGTACCAAACTGTACCATCAGGACCTTCCCGCCATACACCGAGTTCTTTTAAATCTCTGCAATAAATGTGATTTTATTTTTTGGTATCATATCAGTCTGACTCTAACTCAAAAAACCAGATCTGGTATTGAAGACAAAAGGTTGATCTATTCAATTCAGATCTACACAGTTCTGTGTGTTTTACTGGTTGTTAGTAAGAGGAAGTTAACAGCTAAAGGTCACCATTTTTGAGCCACTATTTTTGTGTGTGCTTGCAGCAGTTTTTGACTTAATTGCAAATTACCGACAAGTGAGGTGACGCATCAAAAAAGCTCAGACGACTTTGCTTTGGCTTCTCTCTGTTATGTTTAGTGTTACACTTAGAGGGAAGTTTTTACTGCATTTATGGCAGAATAAGGTAAAGTCATCTACTCAATTACTGCTTTTTTACTTCCTACTTTCTATTAGCTACACACCACACGCAGTGTGTGTGTGTGTGTATGTATGAGTGAGAAGGTGCGCAGTGATGACTCACACTATGAAGCTCACTGTAAATAAATCGGAGGATTAATACAAATACATTCAGTTTTTTTTCCACCATATAATTTAACTAATTTATCTTCCTCCTGGTTTCATTTAAAGTTTAGGAGTTAAGCTCAATAATAAATTGAATAGAATTGTCTGTTTATTATTATTTTTCTTTTTACAATAGTGCAGTGGTTAACATGCAAAAGATTCCTGATTCAAAACTGGGAGGAGACACAAATCCCTGGGAGGGCTGCATCAGCAAGGGGATACAGCATAAAAATGTGTGCCAAAAAAAAAAATCAAATATGCAGATCCATCTGTTTTGATGAGCCCTCGCAAATAAGGGCGAGCTGAAAGCAGACTGGCTCTGACTTTATTGCTGGACTGCCTACAGCACTATTGGCAGAGTAGCATCACAGCTGGGCAGATGGTGATGCAGCATATTGCAGTGTCCTCACGTTAATTTTCTCACTAGTTTGAAGTGCATTACATAACATACTGTGCTACATGTAAGTATTACTCTTAAAATTTGGTGTCAGCATCAGTCTCAAAAATCCAGTCAGGCTACAGTTACATTTAAGAACAATTAGTCAAGTAAACCATACACAAACTACCATTTGCCATGGACCGCATAAAAGATGGACATAGTGTCCAGCTCTGAAAACTCAAGCAACACATAAGTGCCTTTAATTGACTTCTGTGGTTGCAAAAAGTATTCCAGTTGTAGAGAAGCATATGGGAAAAATGCTCTCAGCTCTCTTGCTTGGTGAGCTCAGTCAACACTCTTCTGATAGGGTTAGTCTCAATCGCTAGTTTAAGGTTAAACTGATGCCAACATGATGTGCATTTTGTTAATTATGTCTATTGAAAGAGCATAATTTACAATGCTCATTGAATGAGCAATGATATTTGAGGATTTCTGCCTCCTAAATATAAGATTTGCTAATTTTACTTATTTTAAGCTTTTGGACAAAACAAGCATACTAAAGATATTGCTGTTGGTTTCAAGAAGCTCTGCATGAATTTATTTTTATTTTTTTTTTACACATTTCTTTAAATCATTCTATAGTAAATTTAAAAACACACACTATGTATATATGTAAATGTATATATTTTAAATCAACTGATTAAGAAATAAAATCTGCATATCTATAATGATGGAGATAATTGAAAAGCCACTGAAATATCTTTATATAACAAACACTTGTCCCTGTTGGGATAGTGGACAGTCTATGTTTTTATTAAAAAAAAAAAAAAATCACTTTCATAGTACGTGGTTATTTTTTGCATGCTGCAATCAAATGATCAATGTATAAATAACCAATGTGTTCAAAATGAAAATTAGGGAAGCACCTCGTGATTATTTGAATTGTTAGTCTGTTGCTTTCTTACCAAGTCTTTGGCCCATAAATGTTAGAAATTTCAGAAAATATTGAATTGCTTGTTGTGTTCCGTGTATACGTTCAGAACACCTGATACGACATAGACAGGGGGACAGGCCTTGAAAAGAAGAAATTAAATATGCCGAAGAGCACATGATCAAAGGCACGCTTTCACCATGACGCCACAGTGTGACACCATCAACACAAAGATGTCTTCAGCCAGACGCCTAAATAAAGCCAACAGCACAATGAAGCGCTGCTCTCATTTAATCTCTTTTTAAGGGGGATTACATAATCAGGTGATCTTTTAAAAAAATATTATTGGCTCTGGCTTGGTAAATAAAGTCAATCACACTAACATAAAATCAAACAAGAGGAACATCTGAACACAAGTTCCTTAACAAGGTAGTAAAAACTGACGTATGTCAGACAGCTGGGCATTTCGCCTTGCTTCAGTCTGATTCAGAGGCAACACCAAGAAGGCAAAGTCTTCATTTCTTTGAATGTTATGTCAGAGTACCGAGATAGAAGTGACAGTTCAGTAGAGAGCGAAAAACAAGAGGAAGGACGGGCTGTGGCAACAGGGCAGCTTTATTTAGACCACCGTCATGTCAGTCTTTCCCAGCCACTTAAAGCCAAACTGTTTAATGTAAAATAATGCAGGAGCTAAAGCTAAAATTGCTAACGTAGCCTGTTTACGTTACCTGAAACGGGTTGCTTAACTCCGGGTCCGCGAAAGGGTTGCTGTCGAAATCTGACATTCTCCAAAGAGGACGATTCTTTCCACTAAATGTGTCTCAGGGCTAATATTTATAACCAAAGTTGGTGCAAACAGTTCAAAAAGACGACCTGTTTCAACCAAACCGTAACAGAAAAGAGGTGAAGGCAAGCGGTGACTGCCCAGGTGGAGGATCCGTCACCAGCAGCGGAACACACGTGACATGACGAGACGTGAGACGGAAGTAGGGAAACGTCAGGTCCTACGTCGTTTTCAACAAGCGTTATTATTATTATTATTATTATTATTATTATTATTATTATTATTATTATTATTATTATTATTGAGGAAGCGTTTTAACTCGCATTAATTTTGACATTTTGTCTTAAAGCTGTAAGGTAAACAGGTAGCCCCATAATTGTAGAAAAATTTGACAAATCTCGGTTTCACCAGTGTATTCTATTTGTGTCAACAGATTTGCTGTTTTGATCTTATGATTTTTATCACTATCCTTCTCCTGAAGTTTATTGTAGGTGCTACCTGTTTACCTTTGGGTATTCAACATTGGGACTAATATTTTATTTTATTTTTTTAGCTCTGCATCCATTTTTTAAATCTGTTTTTTTAACTTACAAACAATGGCTTCCACAGCACACGGTTTTTGTAAGCATGTAAATATCGGTACCTCTTTACTCTCGGTAGTGCGCTGCCTCTCAATCCCTGTCATGTGACACTTGTCCAACTCACACTTCCGCTACTGCGTGTAAAAAGTTGTGTGATACCTCAAGTATAAGAAGTTTGGTTTTGCAGGAACTTTTGACTCAACTTTAAGCTGATATATCACCGACTTTATGAACTTTGTATAGCTCGAAATAGAAGGAGAGTAAGTTTTCTGTGTCGGGCGTTTGTTTAAAAGCTCAGCATGTCGACGGGAGCCTCATACAACGACCAAGGAGGAGCGGAGGCTGCGGTGGAAGCAGGACAAGAGAGCACCCCGAGCTCCTTGAGCACCGGAGCTGCCTTCGGATTGTTCAGCGCCGACTTTAAAAAGTAAGTTAGCTCAGCATGTGCTCCGTTTGCCGTCATCGTAGTTCATTTATGGCAGAGTTGAGATTTTTTGTTGAACTTAATATGGCTAATTTCCAGTGTCGTAGACTTGCAAAGAGGCCGGTAGCATCCACACGCAGGGCAATGGTGGTAAATGACGGTTAGCGGTTGGTAGCTGATGTGAATGCCCATTGGCAGAGTTGTAACTTTTCTGGACTTATCAGAATTATACTGGTTTTTTGTTATAGAAGCAGTTTTCCAGGGAATAGTTCCCTGTGCGCAGACATAGAAAAATCCCCATGCCCCTTCTGCATTAAGCAAACTTAAGCCATAAAATGGCAAGACGTGACTTGGATGAGGTTTGGGTCGTTTTGTGATCACTGAAAAGCTTGCTCAGGGCTTTTTTCTCCCTTTGCAGTTATATTTAGTTTTTTAGTGGTCACTTTGTGGCTCTTTTGGGTTATTTTGTGTAGATTGCTCTTCTTGTGCTCATTTTGTTTTTACATCCCAGGGTTGGTTTTCATATTCTTGTGTAATAGTTTGTCTCTTTTCACAGAATTTTTTTTGCCTTTTTGTGGTAATTTTCTGTCTGCACGTGGTTGTTTTGAATGTCGGTTTGAGTATGAATCTTAGTGGTCCTTTGTGTCTTTTTCTCTGTCTGCTCATTGCATATGTGGCTTTGTGTTTGTTTGGGTAAGCTTTCAGAATAGTTAGTTCAATAAGGCTCTAATGATTGTAATCACTGCAGAGAATGCTTCATAAACTGTCAACTGTAGTGAGTTTCTCCAGAGAGCCAGCAAAAAGACATTATGCCATCAGACACATTCTCTGCATTTTTATTATGTGTAAAACAGCAGACAGAAGGCGTGCGTGTGCATCAAGCTTAACATCATGAGCACTGACCGTGTTTAACGCTGATTGTCTCTTTATCATGGCACCTGTTAGTGGGTGGGATATATTTGGGAGCAGCTAAACATTTTGTCCTCAAAGCTGATGTGTTAGAAGCAGGAAAAACAGGCAACTGTAAGGATCTGAGTGAGTTTGTCAGTGGTCAAATTGTGATGGCTAGAGGCCTGGGCAAGAGCATCTCCAAAACTGCAGCTCTTGTGGAGTGTTCCCAGTCTGCAGGGGTCAGTGTCTATCAAAAGTTGTCCAAGGAAGGAACAGTGGTGAACCAGCGATGGGGTCATGAGCGGCGAAGGCTCACTGATGCACGTGGGGAATGAAGGCTGGCCCGTGTGGTCTTATCCAATAGACGAGCTACTGCAGAAAAATTACTGCTAGTTCTGTGTAAAGGTGTCAGAATACACAGTGCATCACAGTTTGTTGTGTATGGGGCTGCACAGCTGCAGACCAGTCAGGGTGTCCATGCTGACCCCTGTGAAAGCACCAACAGTGGACATGTGAACACCAGAACTGGACCACAGAGCGATGGAAGACGGTGGCTTGGTCTGATTAATCATTTCTTCTTTTACATCACGTGGATAGCCGTGTGCGTGTGCATGCGTGTGTGTCACTTACCTGGGGAAGGGAAGCCGGCAGAGGCAGTGTGATGCTTTGGGTAATGTTCTACTGGGAAACCTTTGGTCCTGCCATCCTTAGGAAGGTTATTTTACCTACCTTAGCATTGTTGCAGACCATACCCTTTAATGGAAACTGTATTCTCTGATGGTTGTGGCCTCTTTCAGCAGGATAGTGCGCCCTGCCGCAAAGCAAAAATGGTTCAGGAATGATTTGAGGAGCACAACAACGAGTTTGAGGCGTTCACTTGGCCTCTGAATTCCCCAGATCTCAATCCAATCAAGCATTTGCAGGATGTGCTAGAAAAACAAGTCCGTTCCATGGACTTGAAGGATCTGATCCATCCATGAATGAATGAACGTATGTATGCATGTATGTGTTCCTCATGTGATTTGAGTTCATTACTGATATCTACCACTTGAGGGCAGCCAGTAACCAGTGTAATTATCCTTTGGCTTTGGGAATTTCTTGCAAATTCACTGACTATGCATCTCAGCTACTCTTGAAGTGCAGCTTCAATTACGCTGTGATTGAAGCTGCATGTGCAGTGCTCCAGATCCTCTATTTTAGACTTCACTCCAGTACTTTAAATTTGAATTTCTCAGTCTGTTTTCACCACTGTAGTAGGTTTTATGTATCCATAAAACAGTGAGTATTGGGTTACACTTTGGCATATGATTTGATTTTCAGCTCTTTTTTGCAGTAACTGTCCTCATGCCTCTTTAGATTGGGCTTTTCATGTGACTCATATAGATGTTCATTTTCCAAAATTTTGCTTATTAAGTTTAAATCTTAACACTGTCTCACATGATCATCTACCCAGTTAGGGGAGGTTAGGTCATATGTTTGGTCACCTCAGGGCCAAGCGGAGAGACCAGAAGAAAACGCAAGGGCATGAATGATGCTTCTGTTTGCACGTCTGTCAGACACAATTCACAATGACCGAGCCTGTGAATCCAAATGCATGTTGTGGCACTGCAAATATCTGTCTCTCATATTAATGCTGCACACAAAACTTCCTCATCTTGTGTAGAAATGAAGAGTACACTGTGTATTTGTTCATTAATGTTCAGGATGAGATAGCTTTAATAGCAGAGGACATGTTTAGTGCCCGTTCTTCTAAAATTTGATACAATTTTGTTGTTTAGTTGAAATTGCTGAATGTTTGTTGCATGTGAAGAGAAACACAACATTGCTGGAACATTGTGTCATGTTTAAAGGGCTCTGCTTACTGTTTGAGAGCTCTAATGCTAGACTTCAACGAGGCATAGAAACATATGACATATGATGAGTTGTTTTGCTGTGGCTGAGTGGTTTGGTTCAATATATTATATGAATAATAAAAGCGGCTCTACTGTTCTGTGTTGAAAGCAGTTATTTCAGCTGCAAAATCTAAAGATAAATGAAATTATAGATTGAAGTGGAATTATGTTATTTTCACTCCTTTAAGCATGCTGAAGTGCTGACAGATTTCCTTGTTGTGCATGTTTTTTCCAGACTGCTGGCATTAATTAGGAGTCATGCAAATGTAGGCTTACTATTCTTTTATATAACTGCTGCTAATTTATCCCTGTATCATAGCACATAGTACCCACTTGCAAAATCACTTTTTAGTCTTTTTTTGCATCTTATACACTAACTTTAGTGCAAAGAAAAAAAATGTTCACTTCATATTATTGATATTTTCTGAGTTAAGAGCCCTCAAAGGACATAGAGGTGGGATGAAATTTTGTGCTTTTGAATTTTCTGTATTTTTTTTTGCCAGCATTTTCAGGTCTTTTGATCGAAGCTGTGATGTGTCACAATTGATGCTGAAAGTTGGTCATAGAAAAAAAAAAATCATGCAATCGTCAGATTGGAAACCTGCACTTATGAAGGCTCAAAAATGCTGGGGGAAAAAAAAGGGAATTAAAAAGTTGCAAAATTTGGACCCATATAACAACCACTTCTGGTTCCCTCTGATACTTTGACTATTTTCTGTCTTTCTTTAAATTGATGATGATTGAGTGCCAGCTGCAGCCTTTTGCTCAAGAAACAGTTTTGCGTGTTCAAAATTTGTATTTGAGTTATTTCACACACGGATCATAAGATCAAATTTAAGAAAAAATGAGATACTACATAATGAAATGTGTTTGTATTCACATATTACAACATGGCATTAAATGAGATGGATACACATGTGGCCTGTTTGTGATAAATATTCATTAGGAGACTGCCACGGGTTTATTATATTATAATCAATCTCAGCAGGGATGGGGAAAAAGGATTTGAAAAGCTCAGAATCAGCCAGACATGATGCAGCAGATCTTTTTTTTCTTCTTTTTGAAACTATAGAGATTTTTGAGTGTGAACTGAAAAGAACTGCATGTTACATAATAATAATAATAATAATAATAATAAATCAAGAAATTTTAGATACAACTGTTGCTGCCAGATCTGAACCAGACAGATTTGTCCCTGTTGCCAGTATAAATGAAAAGAAATTGTTTTCTTGCTGGTGCTTTGGATTTCTCCTGTTGCAGTATATTCTCTTTTCTTTTTGTGTTTATGCAGCAGCAATTCCTGCTGGCAGAAATTTACTTTAACACTTATTTAGCAAAACTTACCATTCAGTGGTTTGTACCTCAATACTAAAGCACTAAAGCAGTGTTTTGGCGGACTTAATTGCTAGGGATTAAAACGTCTTTAGTATCTGTGTTTTGCTAGGTTTTGATTATTTGTTCAGATCTATCTTGACAAGTTAATGCTTATTATAATGGCCCTTACAGTTTGCTCTAGTTTTCAACTTTCCATGAAGGCTTGATTATGAAAGGTCTCTGCTTAGCTTCACGAGTCACACCAAGCGGTGATTAGACATTTCCATCTATTGTCCGAGTGGCCTTGTTCGTTTGTTAGTAAGACAATAAAGATTTGAAATTTATAATGGAGCCTTAAATAGTTACTGTAGATGGTGTAAAAGTGGTTGACAACACTGTAGCTACGTCCATTTCTTATATTGTCTGTGGTGTTACTCATGAAAATCTGTTGCAGGAGAGTACTTGGGACATAGCTTCCCAATTAATCCTCTGTTCTGTCTGCTGTCATCAGTGTGATACTGTGTATAGAGCAAACACTTGCACCAGGGTTGCTTTCAAAACATCAGCTAGCTTTCGAAATAGTTGGGCCCTCATGTTAGTCATCTACTCCGGAAGAAAGTGCACATTGCTCCTTCTCCAAAATCCTTCTGTGCCACTCACATTTTCTTGGTATTTCCTGACATTCAGCTTGGTACTGTTATCTTTAATGTGGACCTGTCCTGTTGGTGTTGTCAGCAGAACTTGGCATGGACATGTGCTCTTAGTGGTGCCAATCTAAAATGGATTATTGTGCAGCGGTGGTGATGAAAAGTAGCTTAGTGTTTACCCACCAGTGGCGATAAGGCCCTCCTTTTTCCTCTAGAGGGAAGTGACCACAGGCACACAGAGGCAGAGTCACACACTGCCTCTGTGTGAGACAGGTGAGGCAGCTTTTGATATGAAAGTCTACATGCTTAAGAATAGAGTACTAGTTTAATAAAGTAATGGCTAATTAGCCAAGTAAGCAGCCATTACCCTCAGGCACAAGGATGACTTGACATTCGTAAGCTGACGGGGCATCTTGTGACCTTTTTTTTTTTTTTTTTTTTTTTTT
>VUQJ01017243.1:14198-37483 GCA_015108635.1 Andinoacara biseriatus | reverse complement strand
TATTCAGGTTTTATGCTCATAACAGAGTATTCTTAAAAAACACTTTAACTCAAGTAAGAGAATTATTTTAAATGGACCATCTGACTAATTAAAAAAACAATTTGGTAAAAATCCACTCCTAGGATTCATAGACATACATGACAGTAATTATAAACTACTAGTGTGTGTGTGTGTGTGTTTGAATTTGCTAATATTGATCAACGAGCTACTATCAGCCTTTACTGCATATCTGCAAACAGTAAACTGGATGCATTTGACTAAATAAGAACAATAATAATACACAAGACATGATAACAGACAGAGGAGCAGAACAGGCAGGCAGATACTGAAGGAATGAATCAAAGAATAAAAATCAAAACACAGCAGCAAGACTGAAACTCATTACCAGAGAAATGATCAAATAACGACAGCAACCAAAGCCTCAGTACAAGAACTAAGAGTCACAGTACCGAAGAATAATAAAGTCCAAACAGGAACCCAAGAATGGTCAAAAATCTAGAGCGTTAAAACAGTCAAACCAAACAGAAAATAATAAAAGAAAAACAAGAATCCAGAAACTCTAAAGCAACTCACAAACCCTGAGACCATGACGTGGGATTTATGCTATTTTAAGTTTTCTGTCTTTGTAAAGTGAATATCTTTGACTTTTGGGATGTTTAGCCGAACTGCTTCTGTAAGGACTGTGACGGACACCTTTTTACAATTTGATAGGTATTACACTAAACCGTAATCCCCGTTTGGCTTTGTAGTGTTTCTGTGGGTCAGATCAGTGAACTGGGAGGAAGGAGCAACAGACGCCGTCCAATCCTGACCTCTTTGTATTTAGTGGTGACTCTATTAATACCAGCCAAGCAGCTCTTTGCTGTCTGTGTTACAGTGATCCTCTTAGACTCCGTCACTCACTCGCTCGCAGGGAGAGAGAGAAAGAAAGGCATGAAGAAAAGAGCAGATTTTTCAGATGATTAAGGCTCTACAGATGTGTGAATGGACAGAGTGAAAACAGACTAGAAATAGACCTGTAATTAACACGTTCACAGCCTCGGTCAGTGCTTGAGGGCCGCTTGCTGTTGTTTTTGGGGGAGGTTGCCAGAGTGACGGGTGAGCTGGAGGGTAACAGGTTGTCGTCCGAAGCAGATTTGACTCTGCTGGACTGCACAGGAGCCAGAATCTCCGGCTGTTGGTCACTGAGGTCTGACCGCAGGTAAGATCTGGCTGACTGCAACATTTCTGCTGTTGTTTTCTCTCAGCACAGGCGGCCTGTCAGTTTTCTCCTAACAAAGCTCACAGACACACTGTGGATACATATGCGAGTGCTATAAATAGTCTGCAATCAGGGGTTGTTGACAGGTCAGAGGAAGTGCGGAATCTGGGTTAGTTTGCAGGGATTTTGGTGTGAGAGCCGGGATCATTTGGGTCGCTTGCAGTGTGTTATTACTGAATGACTTATAACTGCATCGGCTGAATATGCAAAACACTCATTAGTCCTCACTTCCATTCAAGATTTGTCCCATTTTGTATGCATGAGCTGTAGTAGTGCATCACATAGAAAACAAGCAGGGTACTGATTTAATTTCTAATTACTGCCAGTGGGAATGTAGAAGGAAAAAAAAAAAAAGTGTCCTCGGAGAGCGTGACGCAAAAGCTAAGCTGGCGTATGTACGTTCTGTAGTGAACGGTGCTGTGAGTCTAATCTTAATCACTGTTCTCTAAGCTGCGGTGTACCTGTTAAAGGACCATACAGTGTTATTAACACACTGCAGGCAGAGGTTAAGAAGTATTCAGATTCTTTATCCCAATACTGCAGCTTAAAGTTTTTGTTTTGTGGCTACAGTATCAGAAGTTGAAATAGTGCAGCGAAATAGTCCCTGCATGTGTTTGTAACACAGTGCCTTTATACTACAAGCTGCAGTCACACAAACCTTTTAACTACTTGCACACATGTCTGTGGAGCAACACGGTGTTCATTATCTTGAGTGCGATGGTAACCTGCACGGACCAGCATCCACTATGGACTAATCTGCTGTGTGCATGAGTTTATGTCTTTATTTGTAAAATGCAAAACGGTATTGGAAAATTTCCATCATACAGTATATTCTCTTACAGGGTGACAAATTAAGGATAAACCAACTTGACTTTAATTCCCGAAGTCTCTGAACTCCACAGGAAATACCGTTCTTCTAAAAGATATTCCCATTTATTCAATGACATGCAAATCACCTCGTAACTTTTATTTAATGTGTTTTCGTGCGGGAAATTTGGTCGATATTGTGTCTCCCTCCATTAAAATGAAGCTACAGTGAGCAAACTTACAAATTCAGCAGAGGATCAAATAATTATTTTTCTCACTCTATCAATGTCCTGATGAAATCTCCTCTAGCGTGACCATTTTTGGTTTTTAGTTAAAAAAAAAACTACTGTTCGATCTAATGCCATTAAAATTAATTCGCACTTTCATGTCATGAACTATTAAAAATATTATTCCCCCGACTTTAACTTGAAACCAAAAGTTTCAAAACTACTTGTCCAGTTCTGTGATTTATGGCCAAAACAGAGCTTTGCCATAAGATTCAGTTGACCTCTGTGTTTAGCATGAATTGGCAAATGCTAACTCTTGTCATACTTATGTCATGTTAGTTTTATCATTGTGAGCATGTTTGCATACTTTAGACTTACTGTAGCGCATTGAGATCAACCCCAAAGCTGCTAAAATGTCTCTAGATTAGCTGCAGCATGCAGATTTCAATGAAGTACATTTATTTTCCAAATAAATATACATTTGCGTTCTAAATCTTAGACTGCAGAACATATCATTTGATCGAAGAACTCTGTCGGGCTAGAAAAGCAGATCTGACAGTTTCTCTTTTGTTTCTTCCGCGGATCGTTTGTTCAGGCTGTGACCTGCCCTGCTGTTTGCTGTTTTTACAGTGGGAGCGGGGAGGACTCGTTGGACCGCCTCCTGCCCCAGGCCGGGGCCCCTCGCAGGAAGAGCGCTACCTCGCTGAGTAAAACAGAGCCTCCTCTGCTTCGCACAGGCACGCGCACCATCTACACCGCTGGCCGACCTCCCTGGTATGACGAGCATGGAGCTCAGTCAAAAGAGGCCTTTGTCATCGGTATGACACTCGCTGATGATGTTGTCAGTCCTCCGGACTGCCAAGATGCAGCTTTCAGCTGCAGAACCTGTCCTTAATGTCCTATTCTCTCTTATTATACCATAAAAATTTTAGTGTTAAAACAGATGCGTACCAGCAGACAACATTAGACACACTCTGAAAAACACACATAATGGGGTTTTGAATTGCTGTGTGGATCTGCAGGGTTGTGCGGGGGCAGCGCCTCAGGGAAGACCACCGTGGCCAATAAGATCATCGAGGCTCTGGATGTGCCGTGGGTTGTGCTGCTGTCGATGGATTCTTTCTACAAGGTGGGAGAGTCACGCATGTTTGTGTTTATTTTGTCTTTATTTATTTGGTAATTATTATAGATTATCTGAAGGTTTGTTACAGGAAGGAATGATCGTATGTGGGAGGAAAGGTTTTGTTAATCTTAGGAGCATTTCCGTCATAGACTCGAAGCAATCATTGCACTCCTGTCACTTCGCTTAATAAGAGGTTGTGGTTTTGCCTTAAAATTACGGCCTTCAAATTACTGACTGTTCATATGCTGCCCAAGTGAAAATGAACCTGCGGAGAGCTGCAGTGCAAGAAGTACAGAGAACAATGGAGTCACACATTTGTGTTTAGGAGATACCTGGAATAAAATACGCTCTAAGAACTTGTTAGTACACTAAACAAGAGGAGTGTGAGACTGCATTCCTTCACCAAGACTAAGAATTCCCTCCACAGCCTTTATGAATGATACTTTATTGATCCCACAATGGGGAAATTACAATTAACAAAACACCCATCCAAGAAGAAAAAACAAAACAAACATGGGGAGATAAGTGAACTGTGGCTATGCTGCCGCCCCTCTGGAGGCACTGCCATTACAAAGACGGAACCAATAGTGAAAACATATGAGGATAAGTGAGGGGGAAAAAAATCATCTCATACTTTGTATACATACACACATACACATACACAGTATAAGATCACAAAAACCTCTGCGATAGTGCAGGAAACATAGCATATAGCATGGGAGCACAAGGGTGGGGAGGGGCGATTGAGCTGCTGGATCCAAAAAGGATAGCTCACAGTTTTTATTTTTTAATTCGATTTGTTTTTGTGAACATATGATATGTATGAGAAAGGATTAGTCCACGAACTCCTGAATTCAGATTTCTAGGTTGTATCAAGCTACACTAGTGGTAAAAATTCCATATAAATTCTTGAGTAATCCTGCGAACAAACAGATAAACAGAGCCATCCACATAAATATTCCTTGGTAGAAATAACAGTTTCTGAGCACCAGCAGGAAACCAACATGTTAGGCTGTTCATTAAGTCTTCAGAAAGGAGCACTGCTCGAATTTAAAATTCATATCAGTCCTGTCAAATGCTTTAAACTGACATGTAATTGATAAAGTTCAAAAATGGAAAGTTCCTATTTGTTTTTCAGACCAAAACAAATCATTATACAGTCCACCGTACTGTCTACACAGGCTTATGAACCTGTCCTGTATATTTATGCTGTTGCTAATACTCTTAAACCACAGGACGCGGTCTACCACAGTACTATATGATTCATTACTGTAGACAGCTATGGCACTCTCCAGCTGTGAGTTACACATCATCACTGCCCTCTAGAAGGCATCCACTGATCTGTGATCTGTGTTTGTTTTCATAGACCCGTATATTTAACTTCTTTAGCTGAGATCAGTGGGGTAAAAAATAACTTACAGAGTGATAACAAGTTCCTTATATCAGCTTCTTTCCTGTGAGCTGCACACTCGTGCGCAGAGACATGCAGTCCTCCACGAGAGTTTAAATCTTTATGTGCTCGTAATTCCAAAGATATTTTTGCATTGTGGGTTTGTTTTTGTTTTTCTGACTAAAAGAGTTTAACTGTTGCCCTGATGCAAAACAAATCTTGACCTCGGTTAAATGTATTTAATAAATAAATATTAATTTTGTAAATGAGTAAAAAATCTGTTAATATTTATTTCTATTTCAATGTTCAAAACAACACCACATAAGACTGAATGCACTCATACTGTGAATAAATAGCATGGACTATTAGCTGATTTAACATCCTAAAATGAGCCAAAGCCAAGAACTTTGAACATGTAGTGAAAGTATAATTTCATCTTTTGTTGATACACAGTGGTTGGAAACTGCTAATGTTTGACGTCTTGTAGTGTTTAAAAAATCAGTGAAATAAGAACTGTAGTTAGAGCAAGTTTCTTGATTTTATATTTTCGTTGGTGTACAAATAAAACAATGGATTAATTGGAGGTAACTGGGGGTTCAGTATCTTGCCTAGAGATATTTCAGCATGCAGACTAAAGGAGCCGGGGGATCGAACCATCAACCCGGTAGGCAGGGGCATGGTGGGAGGTTCGGGAGGTTTCCCGAATGGCCAGTCGTTTCTAGGCTGAACTGGCTGGTGATCAGAATTTTTAATTTATTTTATTTGATTACCCAATTTAGCACAGCAGGGCTTGCGGTGCAGCTCTCGCGGCCTCTCCAGACCAAGCTCCCGGGCTGAATTTCAACCCCTGCCCGCCCCCATTTTGCTCAGAGTATTTATGTGTCTGTCAGGTTTCCGATATGTGTCCCCGTCCAATAGTAAACTCATTCCGACGCCCTTGCATCTATGGTAACATTTATCTATGCGCTGGTAACAATTATCATCTTCTTGTGGGTTTAATGGCGGTGGGCAAACCAGCTTAGAGTTGCATTACCACCTCCTACCGGACTGGCGTGTGGATCAGGCTTAACACTGAGTGGATGCTCGCTGACATGTTTTTCCACAGCTCATCCGCTCCCTGCCGTGTTTGTGTGTTGTGTTCACTGTGCTGAGAATTTCAGCTGTTAGTTCTTTCTCTACCGGAAGAAAGTACCGGAAGAACCGCTTCCCCATCAAAAATATTTTTTATACTTTAATCCCTGATTAGTGACTAAATATAGAGGAAAAATATAAAGCCCAATATAAAACGGATTTAGGAGAATGCTTTCAACATTAAGCTTTTGCAGTCCCCAGTTTTTCAACATAAACACTGATAACACAACAGCAGCAGCAGCTGTTTTACATGCAGTCTGTCTACGCAAGCGTAAAGAGGCGGAGCCGTTATAGAGACAGTGAGCTCAGGTGGAGCGAAAGTAAGCATTTTTCTAGCATCCAAAATAAGCTTTCCCCCCCTCTCCCCCGTAACCACCATTAATAAACCTTTACTGGGACACAGCTGGAGGTCCTTCGTCAACCACCTGATCAGTAGGTGAAGAAAAGATAACTTTGTAACTTCTCTATCCACCGCTGTTTGTTTCACACAGTGAAAACTGCAGTGTGGAAGTTAAAATATGCAGATGAGCTGTTAATACGAAAAAAGTACTTCTTATCCGATTACTCAAGTAATCAATGAAATAATCGATAGAATACTCGATTACTAAAATAATCGATGGTCGCAGCCCTACTGGTAACCAGGGGCCTGATGCTTGGCTGGTGATCAGAATTTTTATTTTATTTATTTATTTTTTTTTTTACTCAATTACTCACGGTGCAGCGCTCACGGCCTCTCCAAACCAAGCCCCCGGGCTGAATTTCAACCTCAGCCCCTTCTCTTCTGATTTTTTTTTAGAGGCAGAAATGACCATGGAGTACTAAGTTACTGGCTAACATTAGCTAGCTTTGCTAGCAAGGTGCATCTGTAAACTCTATAGGGGCAGTTTTTGAAAAATTCACCCTCAGTATAGTTGTCATGAATGAGTAAATTAGACACAAAAACTGTGTTTTGTACCAGGGTGTATACATTATTTCAAGTTATGTATTTTAACTTAGGCGTCTATGAGTATTTGACTCACTTTCAGAGCCTCAAGTGGCCATTAGAGGTACTGCAGTTTTTAGTACTATCGAGTGCCTTCATTTTTATAGCCACGGAGGTTGATGTTTCGCAGACATAACAATGGTATTAAGCTCATCTAAATGATTTTTTAAAAATCTTCCTCTAAAATTTTTAAACATACGTCTTCAATAACATCCTCTGAATTTCAGCATTACGCTGTGTCCTTTAGGTTTTATCCCCTGAGGAGCAGGGCCTGGCAGCAAAGAACGACTACAACTTTGACCATCCGGGAGCGTTTGACTTTGAGCTGCTGGTTTCCACCCTGCGAAAACTGAAGCAGGGCAAGAGTGTGAAGATCCCAGTGTATGATTTCACCACACACAGGAGACAGAAAGACTGGGTGAGTTTGGTTTTATTGCTTGTAGTGTTACCACTGCTCAGTGTTGATGATCTCATGATGAGATCAGACCAGAAAGAAGAATGGCAGCATTAAAACAGCACCATTCAGAGCTGTAAATAGTTTAAACTTGAGTGTTCATTTTTAAAATCTGTTTGTCATAGTTGCACACTGCAGCCTTAATCTTATAAAAGCTAAAATGACTGTTCAGGGTGCAGCTTTCTTCTTTAAAGACTCAGTTCTCCCTCCTCTTTTTGCAGAAAAATGTGTACGGTGCCAGTGTAATCATTTTTGAAGGAATTATGTCGTTTGCAGACAAAGAGCTTCTTCAGGTAAGTCAGCGCGTTCTTTTATTTCCTTTCTTTTGAAGAATTCTCGAGTGAAGTAGACTATTCATCACCAGGAATTGTTTGTGCAGCTGCTTTACTGAAGTGAGCATTATTGAACCGTTCGGGTGTGTTTGCTCTCCCCACCTGCAGCTCCTGGATATGAAAATCTTTGTGGACACAGACTCAGACATTCGGCTCGTCCGCCGGCTCCGCAGGGACATCACAGAGCGTGGACGGGACATTGAAGGCGTAATCAAGCAATACAACAAGTTTGTGAAGCCAGCCTTTGAGCAGTACATCGAGCCAACCATGAGGCTGGCAGATATTGTTGTACCAAGAGGTGAGGCAAGCAGGCATCATCATTCCCAGAGATTACCTAAAAACTAAAACTATTGGACACTATTGTTCACTCTGGCTGCTCTGTGCTTTTTGTTGCCTCCAAGGTGGTGGGAATATGGTGGCCATTGATCTGATTGTCCAGCATGTTCACAGCCAGCTGGAGGAGGTGAGTCACCAGAGCACTCTGTGTACTTGAGAGCATGGTGCCACCATGTGTCCGAAAGCTGAAACGTGCAGACTCCCAATTCTTTGTGGGATAAATGTCTCTCAGAAGCAAAATACACCAAGCAAACTTTCGCATTTTTTAACTCTGTCACTTTCAAAAATCTTGTCAGCAAACATGAAAATAGATTTTAGTTAACTAAAATACCAAGAAATACAAAGGAAAAAAGAAAACTAACTAAAACCTTACAGTATTGCCCAAAAGTCCTGAACGACCTCTCATTTCTTTATAGTTTGCTAGGAAAATGAGGAATAGGTGCAGAGATATATTGAAATTTCCAAACATACATAGAAATACAGGATATAAGGCAGAAACACAGTTTGCAATTCTAATGAGCTTGAAAGTCAGTATTTGGTATGACCACCTTTTTTCTTCAACACAGCCTGAACTCTATTAGGCAGCTTTCTGGTCATTTCTTTAAATAGTCTTCAGGAATACTGTAGTTCTCCAGGCTTCTTGAAGGACAGTCATTCAAACTCGTCTTTGGATGTTGGCTGTCTTTTGTTCCATTCTCTGTCAACATGATCCCACACTGCCTCAATAATGTTGAGATCCAGGCTCTGGGGTGGCCAATCCATGGCTGATGGTGTGCCACAGTGTGTTTATCTATTCTGGTATGCTTTTGCTCAACTGGCAGTGTGTTTGGAATCATTGCTGAAAAAAATTAAGATGCTGCTTTCTAGATGTATTGCACGGTGGATTAACATCTGATGGTGCTTTTCAGTGACCTGCTGTACCTCCTGAGCTACAACATCCCAATGTCCAAAGAAAAACATTGAAACACCTTCAGAAAACCTGGAGAACTATTGCTCAGCAGCACTTTGAAAAGTATAAGCAAGTCTTGCTCCTTGGAAGCAAAATATAAAGAAATGAGGGGTAACTTAAAACCTTTGCACAGCACTGTATTATTAGCAAAAGTGGTTCTATACTGTAGTGGTTAACACTTCATAACACTGTCTGTAAGTGCCCTGTAATAACCTGTAAGTACACGTATTTTACAGGGATGTACCCTGTAAGCAAACTTAAGTTCTGCATAATTTCTGGGTAATTTAGCCAAAAAACAAAAATGTTTCCTCAATCCTAAATCATAAATACGCTGTACTTGGGGCATGTGTCATATTATGTAGTGGCTTAACCTAACTTAGAAGCATTTTACAGGGATGTACCCTGTAAGTAAATTTAAGTTCTATGTAATTTCCGGGACTAAGGCCATAAGTACCCTGTAACAGGGAACTTGCGGCCTTAGACCCTGTAATTATGTGCTTATGGCTTTAGTCATATTATGAAAGTTACCAAAACTTAGTAGATGTAAAATATACAGGAAATTTCTCTATTTTTTTGTTGAATTGTAGCAAACACGAGAAAGCATCAGTGAAATGTTTACTGAAGCTCACGTATCTGTGAGTCAAAGTTTGTGAGTATAAAATAAATAAATAAATAAATAAATAATGAAAACTTCAGACACATAAAATGTATTTTAACATGAAGTAAAACAGAAATAAAGACATACTATACAAAACAAGTTCAGGGTAAGATGGAAACGCAGCCTTATCTTTTGAAACCATCTTTTTTTCTCTCCTATTATTTTCATTTATCGTCTTTCTCTGTCCTCCCTTTATGCAGCGTGAGCTCAGTGTCAGGTATGCTGATACATATTTTGACTTCTCTGACTTTGGTCCACTTATTTTAATTGGAAATTTTATACCCAGACTCTCTGCCTTCCACACTATGTCTTATCTGTCCTGCTCTCTGAGAACTCTCCGCCGTCTCAGAGTCTCTTTTCTGCGATAGTGTGTCGGACTAACAAAGTTAAACCTTTGGATCTGATTTACCTCTGCTTTGTCACAGGGCACTCCTGGCCTCTGCTCAGCAGATGCAGCCACTGCCGCAGACGCTCAGTGTGCTGGAGAGTACGCCGCAGGTCAGAGGTCTGCACACCATCATCAGGTATCGAAGTGATCATGATGTCCTTCCCGCGTCCTACAATCTGAAGTTTAAAACATTTGAATTTCCCCTGCTGCAGGAACAAAGAAACCAGTCGAGATGAGTTTATCTTCTACTCAAAGAGATTAATGCGACTTCTCATAGAGCATGCTCTAACATTTCTACCATCTCAGGTGAGCGGACTTGGATTGAAAGGCCATTTTTTTGTTTTTTTTTATCAGGATGATTACTTTTACATGAAAAAAAACAAACAGAGATTCATAACCTGCCTCTGGATCCCTTCAGATCTACAGAGTTTCTCATATTTTAATTCATAGCTTTGGTTTCACAGCCTGCAGCTTTGCTGTTTTGGTTCACTCTCCCTGCTGTAATTAATGTTATTTTAGACTGTTTTGAGCAAATGGTGTAAAATAAAAACATGTACAAGACATAGACATTGTTTGAGACTAGCTGTTTGGCTGTAACCATGTTTTTTTATTTATCTCATATGGATCGAAGGGCTTGGTTAGCAATGTGCATTCATAAACATACCAGCTAATTAGTTTAATTAAAGAAATCATAATGAAATACCAGAGTTCCCCTCATTAAAACTGAAGTACAAACTTCTGGGATAGTCTGTACTACACAACAATCCATAACATTATTAAAATTTATTTTTGGTTTTGTTGTCTATGGGAATTGATTTCCTTTTGGAATCAGCCTCAAGTGGTCACTAAAGGAACTGCGGTTTTAGGCACATTCGCGCTGTCTTCATTTTTCAGCTTTAAGGTTACCTCCTGATTTACACGGATACAGATATAACAACAATGTTGCTGTGTGCCTGCTGGATGTGTGACAATGCAATACACATATTCATTTAAGTAGTCACACCACTGAGTAAGTTTTAATAAAAAAAAATCATCTGAATCATTTACGTTACATGCTTTATATCAACTGTATCAATTAAAACAGCAAAATAAGCCATGCTGAACCCAGACCGGTCCCAAGTTTCAGCTAAGCGATGCCCTTCACTTTCACTTATTATGTTCACGTTATGTTCATCTACATATTCATGTATTTCTATAATTTTACAACGTATAGTTCAGTCAGTTTCAGTTTAGTCAAAACAGCTCTAAAGCTTTCTTGTGAGTCACAATAAGAGTGTTTTTTTTGTTACATCTTTGGTTCATTCAAGTGCAAACATCCCTGTTGCTAGTTTTTAATCATGTACCTTTATCCATATTTGTCTGTTTTAAAACAACACTGACAGCAGCCAAAACCACTTCACTGAACATATAATTCATTTACTAAATAAAACTTGTTAGACTTACTGAGTACAGTAACTCATTAGAGACCCCGTCACAATTAGCTTGCGCATGTTAGTCATATTATCCTGAGGGCATCTATCATACTTCACATTCTAAATCTGCTGACTTTACCTCTTTGCATAATGAGCTGATATTAGTAGCTTCTCCTTAATCACATAAACAATAACAATTAATTTCACAAGGGATTTTTGGTTTGTTTGTTTGTTTTTTTCTGGTGACAAAATGAACATGGAAATACAATCACACTTGAAGAGGCCCTGTTATGCCCATTACCATCTCCTGATTTTTATACTTTTGGACTTTTACGGTTTAAAAATAATCCTTATTTTTAAGGGGCTGAGGACTCCTCGGCGCAGCTCCTCAACCCCCTGTTACATGTCTGAAACGAATAATTTCAGCTCCTCTCCCCTTGTCTTTAAGTCAACTTTTATGTGATTGGCTACCCTTCATAAACAAAATCTTTGACATCAAGTGGGCGTGGTTTCTGTGCTTACCAGCTTTGTACATGAGGTGACCATAATATTACTCATTACAACAAAAAGTGTTCAGTAATCATGTAATACAGTGCAAATGTAGTGTTTATGCTGCAGATAAGCCAGATACATTCACAACCCAATGTCTTTAAAAAAGAAATGAACAGATGCACAGATTTAGTGCCACATTTTTGTGTCAGTGGTTTTGCTTGTAGGTTGTATGCTCAATAAAACATCATCTCTTCTTCTGCATTTTCAGACGTGTGTAGTTCAGACCCCACAGGGCCATGAATACGAGGGCTGCAGTTACAATGGGAAAGGGGTAAGTGATGTTCTTGTTTTACAAGGTCTTGTTAGCTTCCAGTCGAGTATGTCCTCAGGGTTTCTGTCATCACGCTTGCTCCACTGCCTCGTCTCCTCAGATCACCGGTGTGTCGATCCTGCGCGCAGGAGAGACCATGGAGCCCGCCCTGAGGGCCGTGTGCAAGGACGTCCGCATCGGCAAGATCCTCATTCAGACCAACCTCGACTCGGGCGAGCCAGAGGTAGCAAAACACGAGTCATTTATTATCGAATCCATGTGTGTGCTTCACTTTCAAGATTTCACACGGTACTGGGTGTGTCGCAAAAATCACATCAAACAAAAGATGAAAATGTTTTGATTGTTTTGTTTTTTTTTAGAAAAAAAAATTTTTTTTCTTCCACATGATGTGTGTCTCCGTGGTAACTACCCTTCCTGCTTTTGTAACCATGGTAACTGGTCTCCTCCTCTCTGGCCTCACCAGCTGCATTACCTGCGTCTGCCCAAAGACATCAGTGAAGATCATGTCATCCTAATGGACAGCACAGTCTCTACCGGCGCTGCTGCCATGATGGCAGTTCGAGTCCTATTGGTGGGTGTAAATTAACATCATTACTCTGCAGTAAGGCAACAGTAGGCGCCCCATCCTCTTGGGCAGTCACGTGTTTTATTACCCATCTGTGTGGTCATTGAGGTAGATGTTTTTATTTCCTCTGGTGAGGTTTGAATAGTATTATTCCTGCAAGGAAAAACCCAAATGAATCCTTTCCACTTATTGAGTTTCTAGTTGTGATCAAGAAGTTGTTGCTGTGATGTGTGTGAATGAGCAGGATCATGAGGTGCAGGAGGATAAGATCATGCTGGTGTCACTGCTGATGGCAGAGCTCGGGGTGCACTCTGTGGCCTATGCCTTCCCAAAGGTCAAAATCATCACCACTGCTGTGGACAAGGGCCTGGATGATTTTTTACATGTAATTCCCGGTATTGGTAAGCACTTAAATACATCTTTTCTCTAACTGTCTTGCAAAATCAGATGTTTTGCATTCCTAACTGTGCACACATTTTACCCAAAGTGGGTGTTTTCTGTCAGTTTTGAGTCTCTCAGCAGGAGAAAACTTTTGAATTATAGCTGACGTGCAAAAATAAAAACTTAATGGAAGTTCATAAATCTTCATTAGCTTACAACACCGCCTTCAGTGTGCAGGCGTTGGGTTCATGATTTTAGCTTTATGCAGCAAATAAAAGCAGCAGATAAAAGATAATAAGCATCTGTTTCTCTAGTTGACAGATTTCATTTCTTGTACCAGCAATTTGTAATAATGTGATTGTGTCATGTTAGATTTGAAGCAAACCTCTCTTTCTGTCACTATTGTAAGTGAACAACGTGCACATCAGAGGGCCCACTCTTATCTCCTCAAACATACGTATGATTCTGTAACTTGTTATACAAAAAAATACATGTGAAAATACTGCAGCTGTTTTCTAAAGCACACATAATGTCACAACAAAAGTTGCAGGTGTAATAAGTTTAAGAAAGCTCAGACATATCTGTTCAGGGACTTAGATGGGTAGGATTTAGAAGGAAAATAATATTTGTTTTTTATTTGGAAATATTGACATCAGTCAATATTATTTAGAGGACTACTATTATTATCTTTGGACTGCTATCATTATCTTTGTCAATCTGGTGAGCTTTTTCCAGACTTGCCAATAAAGGGGTAGGTGTGAAAACAAATGTCCATTTCAGTCACATTGGATATCAGACAGTCTTTAATCTGCCTTCTGCCTAATAGTGTCCGATTGGTATCAGATTTCATTGATTTACATTGTGCTCGTAGATTTACCACCGATGAGTGGTCATCCTTTGGCCTAACTCCGGTTCGCCTATCCTGGCAGCACCCTGCCTAATCCACACAGAGTATTTCTAGTAGTGACAGTGTGTTTTGAAGCTGACTATTTCCTGCAGCATATGTGTCAAAAAAGATAGCTGTGGAAGCCTGATCCCAGCCTGATCCTAAAAATGGTGTTTGAAGTTCATGTGTGAGAATGATTAATGCTAAATGCTGACATATCAGAGCTCCCACAGTTTAGCTTAGCCAAAGTCAGAGGTATCTGTGTCCAAAGCTCATGATCAGGCGTGGTGGCCTCTAGGGTCAAAGCACATGCAAGGTTCTACGTGCAAGCACTGAGGGAAATGCACAAATTCAGAAACGCAACAGTTACCAGGAAAATAGGGATTTGTGCAGGCTGGTTGTTGTGAACATTAAAACGAATATGTAGCTGAAACATAAATTTCTTCCAACCAACTCAGACTTATCAAGAAGTCTTGTGGGTCAGATGCTTATAGTTTGAGAGAAGCGAAGCTCGGGACTGCATAATACAAGATAAAACAGAACAGTGTTATATGTATCTATATTATTAGTACATGCCCCTGCTACAGTATTGTTTGACCTGTTTGTGCTATTGGAAAACTGAAATACTTAATCACACTGAGAAAAGAAAGAAAAAATAGGAGTGGTAGATGTTGTTTATATGCTAAAAATGGGTCATTTTAGCCCGTGGGAAGGTGGTTGCTAGGCAACATGATAGTATCATGATATATCATGCATAATTCAACTTTTGTAGATATAAATTAGATATTATTGTCATGAAATTCAAACAATAGGATGCTTGCATCAGGTACTATACAGGTGTATAAATGCAAAAACCCCCAGATCATTTTAGCCCATTGCTAGGTGGTAGCTAGACAACATGATGTCATAATACCCAATGTAGACAAGAACCTTTGGGGGCCCAAGATGTACCTGTGGGTCAAGTTTGGTTGCTGAACTCCTGATGGTCTAGGAGGAGTTTGTGGACAAAGAAACCAACATACAGGCAGATATAGAATTTGTGTGTTGTAGTAAGATTTATTATTTATCTGACCGATAACACTTTCAAAATATCTATAGACGCATAGATTTTTGACCTGAAAAGCTTCATTCTGTCGCAGTAATAGAGCGCATATTTGGAAGTTCAGAGTCACAGTTGTCATTTAGATGTGAGCAGGAATGAATCGAGTTAAGTTTCATTATAAAGTGAACATAAAATCAGTTGAACATTGAAAAATACCAGTGGCAAAATATTTTGATCTTGTTGAGCCATCGCTTGTAAAATAATAAAAGACAGAGGCTCTATTTCAAAAGCAGAAATTCACTGTACATTTTTTCTAATCATCCAACCTTTACAGCTAATTGGTTTTACTGTCTCTTCATGCTGAGTGTTTCATTACTTCCTATTTTCTTTTATTGTTACATATTTTCCTTGCCTGACTTCAGGGGGTGATCTCTGCCTTTCTCCGAGTGCACTGTTGTGTGTGTTTTTTAGGGGACTTTGGAGATCGGTACTTTGGAACGGATGGCTCTGACAGCTGGAGTGATGGGGAGGACCAGGAGCAGCTGTCATACTGACTCAAAGATTTGTGAGCCGCTGTGAAAGAAAACACAAACTACTTGAAAACTGCTGTGCATTCTCCTCTTCAGGTGTAGACTAGCAAAAAAAAATATTGTTATATTCACTTTTGTGTACTGTAAATGTTTTTTTTTTACTCTTCTGCAGATAATGAGTTTGAGTCCAGTTTTGTGCATGAGGGATATTTTGTTCTGCTCGACTATTCATCTTTAATATTTTAATACAGAACAGTAAAACAGTGCCATTACCTTTGAGGTGCAATAAAGCAATAATGTTATTAAATAGGATTGGGTTGCACCAGCTGCTCTTAAATTCTAGCTTCAAACATTAATTTACTCTATTTGGTTGCACCATTAAAACATAGGGGATGTCTTGGGTAATTCTGACTGTATTAATATGTAAATCTACTTTGCAAAGAGGGAGTTTCTGTTTAAAATAGAGGCCGCATTAGTATGGAAACATGCGCACAGTAGCAGGTGATGTTTGCCTTATTCATAGTCTCAGCTTTACATGTAACCAAACCAAAGAAACTTTCATATATAGTTTTATAATAAAAATTAAGGGATCACCAATAGCGAGAATTTTCTAGGCTCAATTTATGATGCTGGTTGTGGCTCATACCCTGTTCGTATGTGGGCTTTCCTCCAGCTTCCTTCCACAGTCCTAAGGCATGCATGTCAGGTTAATTGGTGATTCTAGCCTGGCCGTAGGTGTAAATGGTTGTCTCACTGGTGATTCCCTTGGATGGGATTGCCAGTGTTGCTTCCTCATTATTGGTTATTAATGTCTTCATATAATTCATCTAATAGTTCTTCTGACATTTCACTTAAAAAACATAAATTCGACCTCATGGTGGTGCTAGATGAAAAGTTAGAGGAGATTCCTATTTGGGGTGAACAGTACAATAAACAATTTTTAAGGTAGTTACCTGATTCTTAAACTCACCAATGGCCTGAACATTGGTCTGATTTTGCTCCATTTTTATTCATGCATAGAGAAATTTGTGTTTTTAAGTATGAAAATCTTTGCCGCTATAATCTAATTCAACCTTTTCATAGCGGACAACTAAAACTCTTTAACTCTTTTTCTCTCATTTAAATGGCTCGTACACTTTAAATATACACTTAGTAGTCAAGCCACTTGTATTTTTTATAGCACATTTAAAAACAACTGGATTGGACATCATGTCTTTTGTCCTGCCCTTGTCCTGTAGGGTCTTTACCTTTCAAAGTAAAATACCTTGCGGCAACTGTTTGTCGTGATTTGGCGCTATATAAATAAAATTGAATTGAATTGGCCCCAAAAGTGCGTTCCAGCAGATGAAGGTGGATTAACAAAACATCCAAGAATACATGGAAGGTAAAAATAGCATTAAGAGAGAAATATGAAATGGAAAAAATACATAATCATGACAATAAAGGAACTGGGAACATCAGAATGAACTATAATTAATGGCATAAACACAGAATACTCTGATGCACTTACACAGAGCTAAGCAATTGATTTCCCATTTTATCACCAGTATCCAGTTCACAGTCATGTTGGGGCTAGAACCTATCCCAGCTGTTGTGTGGTAAGAGGTGGGGTCACCAGTCTTTCACAGGGCTAAGAGAGACAACCATTCACACCTACAGCCAATGTAGAATCACCAGTTAACCTAACCTAGCCTGCTTCTCTTTGGCTTGTGTGAGGAAGCCAGAATGATGAAGGGACCCCATGCAGACACTGCAGGGGCTCCAGCCAGCCAGTGGATTTGAACCCAGGACCCTTTTTCCATTAGGTGACAGTGCAAACCACCACAAGTTTCTTAAAAATCTTCCTCTATCTGTTGCATGCAAAAAAAAAAATTTTTGTCTGAATTCTGCCATGCTAAAAAATTTGTTTTTTCCCTGCAGCACAAACAAAATAATGATGTATTATATTACACACACAACCTGTTGTGGCAGATGGCTGCACCTCCAGTTCTGCTGGAGGTTTCTTCCTATTAAAAGGGAGTTCTTCCTTCCCACTGCCGCCAAGTGCTCATAGGGGGTCGATTTCTCCAGAATACTGTAGGGTCTTACAGCATTTTATTGTTGTGAATTGAATTGAATGAAATATTGGAAATAACATTAGGGAAAAGTCAGGAAATTGAAATTCTTTCTTTTCTTTTTCTTTTTTTTTACCCCGATGTTTCGAAAAGTCTTTACTGGATTAATAATCTCTTAGAAATCATATTCAGGTGGATCAAATTTAATGCTAATACATGAGAGTCACAAACTCAGCAAATCTGAGTTCATGAACAGCTGGTGCAACAAAAAATATTCGATGAACTTTCACACTTTATGCTGCTCTAAAAGGATTTTTATACATGAAATGGGATGAACTTACATCTAAAGTAGAGTAGTTGTCATAAATTTATAGTAAGCATATGTAAAGAAGGAGGGATTTAGTCACTGTGGATAAAATTACGTAAGGAATAAAATTTGAAAAATACTAATCTAATATTCAGGGTATTAAAAAAAAGAGATTTTGATACAGATTCAGTTTTCGGTTCTCAGAGCCACTACTTGAAGTTACTGCTGGAGTTTGACATTGCGTGTCTGTGAGGTTCCAGGTCACGGACGGTCACACGCTCATGCTTGAATACTTTAAAAAGCTCCTCTGACTCTCAGGGTTCACACGCAGGCCGCCCGGCTCCCATCTGCGATGCACTTTAGGGCCTGAAGGGGTCAGTATAGCTCACATTAAGATTCTTCCAGTATGATTTATAGTGTGTTTATTATCTCCGAGAAATGGGTTATTCTACAGCACAGGGAATGCACACGGACTCACCTGAAGAGTCTGAAGCGTTAGAGGTTTGATATGAACAGCTAGAAACGTTCTTGTGCTTCTCAGTTTGACTGATCTGGTGCTGAATGTGGTGTGTCAATGCTCACTTGTAAACATGTAGATAATGATGTTTCAGGGCTACAAAATGAGCAGTAAAAAAAAATCACCTTTTTGTTGTGTTCATGCCTCTTGATCTTGTTTTGGAGAAAACATGACTCCCCAGCCACTTTGTGACCTTTGTGATCAGCGTTATCTCTCCTCTGTCCCTCTCTGATCCTCTATCTTTTCACTGTTATGCACTTTGCATCTGACAGCCTCATTCATTCATATTTATTCAGTCATTCATGCTCCTCGCAGTGAGATCATCACATAAGCTGTGAACGTGGTATCATCTTCACACCTACAGAATCTCCTACTCGTTTGTTTTGGGCTGTTTTGGTTTTTCCTCCCCTGTGATAGCTCCTCGCCGAGTGGGTGACACTGTGATCACGGATGTCATACGACGCACGCTGTATTCTCCAAGACAGCAGAAGACTCGCTCAGCCATGTGACTACTGCCTCAAGGTTAACCTGTTACCATGGAGACAAGCAGGCCAATGAAAATTCAGCAGACGGTTACGATGTTGACTGCAAGCTTTTTGTTTTAAGGGGTGACCTATTTTTTTTTTCCTCCCCCTCCCTCCCCAACACTTTACAGCCACTCAGACGCAGACCCTGCTACTCCAGCACATGTGCACGTGCACATGCATACATGGGAATGCTACTCACACACATGCACATACATGCTCCCTCAGTGAGGTTTGTAAGGTTGTGCACAAAAGCAGCAAAGGACAAAATGGGGATTTAGATTTAAATGAAAGTGTGAACTTATTATGCATTTATAAATAATTTCCCTAAAAGGCCATTAAACGTATTGAGATATTTTCTTTCCTGTTATAGGACTAAATACTTGAAACTACAGGCAGCTTTTAAGATCACAAGATGGCAACTGTTAGAGGAATCCATCATCATCAGCACTTGGCAAATTCTGCTTTCTGTCCGTTTTAATAACCGAGACTATGAGATAAAGTGTTTGTTTTTTTTAAAGTGCCACTTTATTACAAAAGTATAAACTTGACTGACATTTCATGAATAGTAATCTTGATATAAAACATTACAATCTTTTGCACTTAGCACTTAATTACACGCTTTTGAGTACAAGACCCTGTAGTCTGAATAGCAAACACACAACATTAGCTGCCACATTTAACTTAGCAGGGCTTTCCAAGAACACACCGCAGCTCCACGGCTTTGAAAAACAACAAACAGAATACACTGAAATTTACATTGCAGCTGTTTTTGCAGTTTGTGTCACAAGATAAGTCATTCCAAAAAAAACACATCTGAACATAATAGAAAAAGATAGATTTCTTGACACTGATGATATATTTATTATTCTTTCTCTTTTGTCATGTACATACACATTGCATCAACATACAGTATAATCACATTGTTTGCTGGGGATATTTGGTCAAATGAAATTGTCGTTACTGTCCAGACTTTATATGTAATTTCTGTGTGGTGTCCTTGGGGTGATGCTTGGCTGCTTAGCCAACCATTTGCTTCACATTGCTGCAATATTTTTAACACTGATAACGGAGAGAGAGCGAGAGAGTTCGTTGATGGGGTGACGATGAGACATGACGTTTTGCTAATACACATCAGTTCTACTAGAGCTTTCCATACTGCACTATGATGAAACCCAAGTAGATTCATATGACCACGAGGCAGGGACTATGTAGATGAACAGTCCACAGACATGAGTGAGGACTGAGCAGACGGGAGGATGTGTGTATGTGTGTGTGTGCGCGAGTGTAGGGGGTGGGGTTGCGTGGACTGTCTCCACCTTTAGGACTCGAGCAGTTCTCCTCAGTCTTGTTACACCTGTACTGTGTTTCTTGCAGGTGTGGGAGAGAAAAATAATCCTCCCACTGAGCCAAAGACATCCTTAATCTAACTGGCTTTGAGCTCTACAGAGAAATAAAGCAACACACTTTAAAAAATAAAATAAAATAAACAACCAACGACAATAGAAAAAAAAAACATTCATATAGAGGTACCACATGACAGTGCTTCATTTTTTTTGTTTTGTTTTGTTTGTTTTTTTTGTTGGGATTTTTTTTTTTTAGCATGCAACTTGTAGCAGGCAAAGTGCAGAAACAGGATCAACAAAGTAAAACACTTCATTTACAGACGGCAGTGGAGACAGTGTTCAGTCCATGTATGATGAAACAAAACGTGACAGAGGGGAAGAATCTGGTCGGCTCTTCAAATGTGAAAATGGTCGAAATTAGTCAAAGCTTTTAGGAGGAATGCAAACTGTGTGCAATTTTTTTTTTTTACTTAATTTATAATACTCTCATAATTGTTTCTCTTGGTCCCTGAGCTTTCAAGTATTTTGATTAGTAATCCGCTCATTTATATCATTTAAATTCTGTCCTGAATCACATCTTGACCAACTACAGGGAAGGTCTGTTCACAACAGACTAAGTGCTACCAAAATATTTCACACAATGCTGTGCCTTTTTCCCCAAATGGGAGTCCTACTCGGACCACATATATGACTCTTTTTACCCGCTAGAATTGAGGAAGAATTTAGTCTTTTCACTTTGTGCTTTGCACATATGTATCAGTAAAATAGAAGTGCTACTGTTACCTACAGATTGCTCTGCAATGGTTTTGTGCTCATTTATTTTTCACTACCTTTGGATTCCTTAAAAGGATAATAAATTGGACTTTTTATTCAGCCCAGGTCATAACAGAGCAACATTACTACCTCAAGGCCTCTGGAGCCTGTGATAGGCTTGATGTTATGACTTGAATGTAAACAGTATGTGTGGGTGAGCATGACAGGGGCTCAGCCGTCACTCCTTGTGGCGTTAGCTCAGCTCCTTGTGTTGGAAGGATAAGGGGTCACAGTGCAGCTGCCACCTCAGAGCCCTGTTACATACATCTCCATGCCATCGTTGAAGGTGAAGATGGTGGTGGTGCTGGAGGTGGCAGAGCCCTGCTTCAGGTCGCCGATGCTCTCGTACAGGTTCTCCCCCGGCAGCAGCAGGGCTTTGGCAGGCAGGTGCTGTAACTTGGGGGTCTGCTGCGTTGGTGGCGGCGGAGGGGGCTGCTGCTGCTGCAAGGGCTGCTGGGCTTTCTTCCTCCTTGGCCGCAGGGTGGCACACATGTTAGGGGGTCTCTCTCGCTTCCAGGCACCTCCGCCTTCTATGTTCTCATAGGCCAGATCACACTCCTCTGTCCCGATGGACTCGTAGCAGTGGTCATCGAGGGGCCCACCAATCGCTTTGCCCTCCTGAGGGGCCCACGTCTGGGGTTTGACCACTACACTAAACCCCCCATCCCGGTCTCGGTCCCGGTCACCTCGACCCAAGGTCCGGAAGCCGGGGTTGGCTGGGGGAGACCCTGGCACAGCTCTCTTTTTCTTTCCTGGTTTACACACCTTAGAGTACATCTCAGCCACCTGCAACCAAATAAGATGAGAGATTATCTAGTGTTTAAAAAAAATGGATTTAAAGGAATCATGCCGCTTTATTCACTTTACTACTAGGAGTTTAAGCAGCAATTGTATCTATGTTAGGCAAGCTGCAACGTCCAGAGCTGAAGAATGAAGCCAACAAGAAAGTTCCAAAATTATAGTCTCTGCAAGGCTTCCCCATCACTAGTTTGAGTCATTGCATTAGCTCTCTCACCCATGCTGGTGGGTTGTGGTGTTGGTGCCTTTTAAAAGGTTTTAATCTGCAATACATATGGTCAGTTCTTGCTCCAAAAAACTACATGATGATGGTCAGAAATGCTGACATTAAGGCTTCAAACATGCAGAGTCCAGAAACCAACATCACGGTGTCTGTGTCTATTTACTTACCAGCCAATGACTGGTTGGCTTAACTTTAGGAAAAACAGCCTGCATGGCACTACAGGTAAGAAATTGCTTGTTAGCACTTCTAAAGCTCACAATATACATATATTTTATTGTTTATTCAATCCTCACAAAAACTAAAGAAACAATGACAAGCTGTGGTTCGTGAAAGTCGCTGCTCCCGGACAAAAAATAATCCCGCTCGTACCCCAGTTTATTGTTTATTTTGTGTGCAGATTAACCAAGTAAACTTGTCTATAATCTACTCATTAGTGAGTTGGTATGCACACTGCATTTTTAATTTTATTAAAGGTAAACGTTCATCAAATATAATAATAAAGCTATAAAAATGCTGCACATTTAATCCAGATGTTTTCACTTGATGCAATGCAGCTTCTGTTAAATACCATGACTTAACACTGGAATAATTAAATCCAGTTTGTGTATTAATGACTGACCGTTATGCTGTAGTCACACACTTCCTAAAAGATAAAAGATAAAACGGCCTCTCTAAAAATCCCCAAACACTAAAAACACACTTCAAACCCATTTTACAAACTGTTTCCTATCCATGTAGCTAGAAATAGATATTTTTTTAAATAAAACAAGAAAATGGGTTGCATTTTTTTTGTATAACATAACATTTTAGAAAGCAACAAAAATAAAGAGCGATAATAAATACTGCATCATTTGATAAAAACATACAGTCAAGTTCCAACTTGGAAAAAGGAGGGAAACATTTAATTCAAGTGTAGGTTTGTAAAACCACATTCTGGATTTTTAAATGATTAAATCAATTAAAGAATTTGTGAAACTTCTCGTCCTGCATTAATTTAAAGGAAATGGGCATCTGTCTCCAAATGGG
>VUQJ01017242.1:14427-26046 GCA_015108635.1 Andinoacara biseriatus | reverse complement strand
CAGGTGGTGATGCTCCCACCATGATGCTTTCGATGGTGCAGGTGTAAAAGTTCCTGAGCACCTTGAGTGGGAGCTTGAAGCCTCTCAGCCACCTGAGGAGGTAGAGATGCTGTCTGGCCTTTTTCACACTGATGTTAATGTGATGAGTCCAGGACAGAGATGGTGACTGCCAGGCATTTGAAACCGTGAGGTGGGATGAAGTTTGTGACAGTGAGGCACTGACTCATCTGGAGTCAGATGTTCACATGAACCCAAAGTAGAAGCTTATATTTCAATATTATTATGCTAATGATTAATTATGCTTTAATCAACTCCATACTGTTCAACAATGATGGCAAGAAAAACTAAATATTAAATATAAATGTAACCGGTGGCTTCCTCTTCTTTTTTCTGTGTTGTTTAATAATGGAGGAAATCTCTGTTTATTTTCTGACAAAACTGTGATCAAAATATCACACTCCGGTTAGCGATCACTCATTCTAAGCCCCTACACAAACCAAACACAAAGACATTATAGTTTATCACAGATGGTTTACGATTACTAAACTTTCCAAACTTTCACTCACCGCTCCCACTGAATGCCACAGGGAAAAGGGTGAAAAGGGACATACAACTTGAGGGTTACATGGAGAACAGCAGTAGAACTCGGTTCCACCCCCAGAACAGACTCAAGTTGCGTCATAGACTCAATTAAGCGGCAAACTGGCCGAATAACCCTCCCAAAACTGGAGGTTATTCGGTCTACTGCATCAAGTCCCTGAGGAGGACCATGGTAGGCATGCAACGGTTGTCGCGTGGGGGCACGGGCAACAGGTGGTAGATCCGCTGTAGCAGGAGGACCAATAGGAGCTGGGGCAACCACAGCAGAAGGGGGAGGTGGACGGTCTGGACCAAGTGGTTCATCTAAAGAGGACTGCTCACTGACCCAAGCAGCAGTTCGGTCACCATCCCAGTCGCTAACCCCAGAGAGAGAACCAGCAAGGGAAGGTTCAGCTGTTGCTGCAGCAGTGTTCAATCCAGACATCTCAGTCACATTCCAGTCAGATGGAGAGGCGCTGCTCACACTACAAGCAGGCGAGGGCACACCTGCCTCGTCACTGTCCGGGACTCCACTCAGGGGCAACAAGCTACATGTTCATGTCCATCTGGATCCCTGATCCAGTAAATGTGTAAAGCAGGCTTTGAAGCCACCACAGTGTAGACCAGAGGTCCTCAACCCCCGGGCCCCGGACCGTTACCGGGCCGTGGGTCATTTGGTACCGGGCCGCGCCTAAAGACTAAACAACTTCCATTATTTCAGTTTTACTTATCTGAGGCTGAATGATGTTTTATTTTGAAAAATGGGCGGATTTTCTCTGTTACCTCTGTCTATGACTCTCTTGACGTGTGTCAAGCTGCTTGTCTCGGTCACGTGATCGTCAGCGCTAAAATTAAACCCACAAGCTTCGCTGGTTCCCGTGGCTGTCTAACAAAATTGGTTGGTTGACCCACATAACACTGGTTTAAATATTTGAGTGTTCAACAAGAGTACTGAAACTCTGGAAGGGATAGTCTAGAGTTCGTATGCATAAAAAATCTAAAGACAAAATGATGAAAATGATTAAAAATTAGAAACAGTCGAAGAGATAATGAGAACTAATGAGAATAGTTAGTTCTCATTATCTCTGACTGTTTCTAAATTTTTATTTTTAATGTCTACTATTTAATATATTTACTATTTACTCTTTTTACTATTATACTTAGACCTTCTTCCACATGCAGGCTGCATGTATGTATGTATTTTTTGAAACATTCTCCGGGTACTCTAGTTCACTTTACATCATTTTGTCTTTAGATTTTTTAGATACTCTAGACTATCCTTCCAGTGTGTCATGTTCTTGTTGATCTTGTATATGCTTTCTTTATACCCTGATGTGTCCCTTCCCCTAATTTGGTCACATGATCACTTTTAAATAGGAGGCAAGGTATTTATACATGTGTGCTGCATGTCATTAAGTCATTAAGAAGGGCATGGTTGCCCGAAACGTTACTTATCCTCGAAGGTAATTTTTGTATTAAACTTTTGCCAGGAGCGTTGCGGTGTGCGGACTTCTTTTTTCTTCTTGTGCGTGTTTGGCTTCTTAAACAAACTCTCATTATAGTGCTCCCGTCTGGCGGGTCTGCGCTTCTTCTCAACATAGAGAGCAACTCTTGAGATTACTGGATCCTTCTGCTGGCATGACTGAAGATCAGTGAGTGACAAAAAGGGCCACATATCCTGACCAGCAGGTTCCAAGGAGGTGAGATGGTCAGCAAGGGAGGCTGTTCGTTGTCTTGAAGCTGTGTCCCACTCTTCGAATGAGGACAGAAGGGCGGAGAGATCATCCTCAAACAGTGAGCCATCAACTGCAGCAGAGGTGGAGGGGTCCTCCATTGACTGTGGTTGGCAAGTTAAGCGGAAAGTGTCCTGCACTTGTCCATCACCTGCTTTAGCAGCTCAAAGTAAGGGACGCACATCAGCCGGTACCGCAGAGGCTTTACAAAGGGGTCCCTGCTGAGAGCATCCGCCACCACATTCAGACGACCAGGAATGCGTTTGATCTCGGGTCGACTGCGGAGGGATACTTTGACCACATCTCTAGCTCTGCCCATCAGTCTTGATATTAAGTCGTACATTTCAGTATGAGTGTCACACTTAACCCTCTTCGTGTAAGTTTTCATCATATCTTCCCATTCATGAACAGAAAATGTCGGTGTGGTCGCCCCTGAAATAAGGTGGAGCTCTGGCATCAGATTGTACAACAACCTTAAGCTGTGATGCACCAATGGAAGGCTGAGGCTGAACAGTACTAGGCTGATGAATGGCACTAAGGCTTGCTGATATGCTGTCCCCTATTTGTTTAGCAAAATCACTAAACAGACTACCAAGGGCCTCAACAGGAATCACCTGTGCAGGCTCAGGGTCTGGCTGGGAAATGGGTGTGGAGCTAGCAGTTGGGACCAGTTGATAAAAGATTTATCAGCTGCATAGTTGGGGACACCAGGGGACACCCCTACTAAAACACAGTGAAGGCATTTGTTTGCCCCTTCCCACCCCTAATGTGACACCATGCCCATAACCTGCCACAGGCTAAACCTTAAAAGGGTCTCCACCTGACATCATGAATATAAATTGTCAATGGCAGAGGAGAGAAACAAAAGAAATCAAAAAGCAAAAAAAAAATTTTTTAAAGCACACAACCAGATGTGCAGCACAATGTAAATAAAAACACATCAAAACCCTCAGAAAATTTCAAATCAATAAACAGAACCAAAATGTTTCTACTTTTTTCAAGTAGAAGTCCAATAATCACTTTTCATTCAAAACACACATCCCTTATTCACGTTTATCCCCAAAAAGGAAAAAGAGGGCTGTATTGATGGGAATGTCCCTTTAACCTGCAAGTGTCTCTCTATGGTGACAACACACCTGCAGGCTGCGCCGCCATGAAGCCAGCAGCAGGAGGGGAGGCGAAGGGGAGACTGTAGCTACACACGGAGATCAGACGAGTGCTGATCGGCGATGCAACGGGTCTCACGACACCACGTGTAACTGGTGGCTTCTTCTTCCTTTCTCTGCACTGTGTTGTTAATAATGGCCAGACAACCGACGTGTTTTGGAGGGAATCTCCATTTATTCGCTGACAACACAGTAATCAAAACATCACACTGCGGTTATCGATCGATCACTCTAAGCCCCTACACAACCAAACACAAAGTTAATATTATCGGTTGTCCCCGAAAACCAAACGTAGGGGTACAGAAGAGAAGACTAACAAAAAGAAGGTTACACACACCAACCGGAGTTATAGAAACAGGTCAGGTAATTTAAAGGAACAAATAAATTTTGTGGAATTCTACATAAACATAGAGATAACAGATAAAGACAGAATATAACTGAACACTATTAACAAGGAATTGGCATTGTTAAACTAGTTAAAAAATGAAACTTTGGGCAAAAATTTTATAATATGAACTGCAGTCATGTGATTATTGTCTCTCAAATAGGAGTCTTTTCTCTCTGCATACAGTAATTCATCATAAGCAGCTAATGCTTTGACAAAACTGCATATTTGATTTAGCTTCAATTGTATCAAGTTGAGCAGTTGACTATCATAGATTTTTTTTAAGCCACAAAAGCTGGCTTGAAATATGAAATGGAAATTAATGGACTGAATGAAAAATCTGTGCTACTGAGTGGATTGCTGTGATTTTTTTTTTTGCTGTTGTTTTGTCTAAAAGTATTAAAGATGGACCACAGCCTTTTTTTTTCAGCTATAACATAGGAACAAATGCTTTCTGACAGAAGAGAAATCCATAAAGATCACCGTGCTGCAAGGATCAGTTTGAAACTGCTAATTCAGAGGTCGCTGACATCCTTCCATCTGTAGAGCAGCACTCTTGATGACTCCTCCCCATCAAGAAGCTTCACACCCAAATTTCATTACATCTTTTGCACCATGGCCACCAGACTCTCTGACCACGCTGTCTCGTAGATGAAGGCAGTTAAATACATTAGACTTTTTAAGGTAGCTGAGACAGGTCTTGTGGCATGCAATGAAATAGAATTACAGTTTGTTTTCACATTGAGCTTCTCTCTTTGTGTTTGGGGAAATGTGAAATCCTGGAGCAAAAAAAGACAGCACTTCTATTCTAGGCCCTATTCCAGAAAGCAGGTTTAGCAAAAAGGCTCAGTGAGTTTGTTAACCCTCAGATGAGGGAAACCCCCAGCTTTCTCTCCCAGAAAGAGGGTTAGCTTCAGTCACCATGGTAACAGACTCCTGCTGATAGGTTTTTCTCAGTAAACTCAGTTTCCCTGTGACTCCTTTCATCCTGTTGCACATTAAAACTGATTCTCATTTCCTTGTCCATGCAGTTATCAGGACACAATCCGCGGAAGTTTATATGTTAGTTTATTTGTTTAAATGTGTTATATTTACCTGTTTTTATAAACAATCTGCTATAAGAGCCAATAAGTTTATTGTCATATATACCGCAATACACAGTGGTTATGCTGGGCAATGAAATTCTTCCTGCCCTACACACAATAAATAAATAAGGTAAAATACAATGAAAGAACAAGTATATAGAAAAATTAAAAAAGTAAAAATAAATAAATAATAAAGTGCAATATATACAGATTTATAGATATATAATATATACAGATGAAAAAAAGGCAGGTGATCACAGTTTGATAGTCAGTGGTTCAATAGCCTGATGGATAGAAACTGTTTGTTAGTCTGGTTGTTCTTGTTTTTACACTCCTGTAACGTCTGCCAGACGGCAGCAGTGAACAGTGTGTGGTGGGTGGGTGCAGTCCTTAATGATGTTGTGCGCTCTCTTCATTATCCGGTCATTATAAGTGTAATGATGTGAAGGCAGTTCCACAGATGAACTGCTGTGATGATGGACAGCCTTCCTATCCTGAGTGCTGCAGTCTCCGTACCAAACTGATGGAGTTTGTCAGGATGCTCTCCACAGTGCATCTGTAAAAGTTGCTGAGGAGCTTGAGAAGTAATCCAAATTTCCTCAGCTTTCTTAAGAAGAAGAATCTATGTTGAGCCTTCTTGACAGTCTGTGCTGTATTGTAGGTCCAGGTGAGAGCTTCACTGAAGTGCTGAGGAACAGTCTTCACCCTCTCCACCTGATTATGGATAAAGGAGCGTGCTGGTCTCTCGTCTTCCTCAGGTCAATAATCATCTCCTTAGTCTTTTCTGTTTTTAAGGAGAGATTATTTTCCTGGCTCCAGGACACCAGCTGGGCCACCTCTTCCCTGTAAGCCGCTTCCTCTCCCCCAGTAATCAGCCCAATGACGATGGAGGTGTTGCTTTGGGAGGGGGCGCAGTCATAGGTGAAGAGGGTGTACAGGAGAGGACTAAACACACAGCCTGGTGGGATCCCAATGTTCACTGTCTTTGTTTCTGTTGTCCTGGTACCAACTCTGACTGCCTGAGGTGTGCAAGGAAGTCCAAGACCCAGCAGCAGAGGGAGGGTGATAGTCCAAGGGTGAAGAGCTTTTTAATCAGCCAGCTTGGGACAACAGTGTTGTATGCTGAACTGTAGTTTTTAAACAGAATTAGCTGTTTATAACAAACAACATAAGTGTCCTTATTTTCAAGGTGTGAGAGGGGTATATGGAATGCTGCATTAACAGCATCATCAGTTGTACGATTTTGAAGGTATGTAAATTGCAGGGGATCTAATGTGTCTGGAATGGATCCATTAATATGGGATATGACCATCCTCTCAAAGCACTTCATTACAGATGCAGCCACTCAAAATTGATGCTCCCAGCCGGCTGGAATTCCCCCTCCTTCTCCTGGGCATATCTACTTCCCAGCATGACCACACCCCTTTCCTTCAATTGCAGAGTGTCACCAAGAGATGGCGCTTTCTTCACAAAAACTTTGGCTTCTGTGCGTCACAACTGTTTTGTTAACATTTCATGCAGAAGTATTTCACTGACTAAAACAAAGCTGCAACCAATGGTGGGACCAATTTTTAAAATCTAAAATAGATTTTAAATTTAAAATTTGTAGTTAGTATTACCTTTCACACATTTTGCACTGCAAATCACCAAACATTCTTTTGATACATTTATTTTTGTGAATCTAATAAATAAGTAAGTAAATAAATGGACTAGTTCTTATATAGCGCTTTTCTACTCTGACTGAGCACTCAAACAATACGTTTACCTCATTCACACAAGCACTTCCATGAGTAATTAAGCTAAGTGCTTTAATTAGCTAACATTCACACACACACTTGTGTCGGAGAGCAACTTGAGGTTCAGTATCATACCCAAGGATACATTGGCATGCAGCCTGGAGTAGCCAGGAATCGAACCACCGACCTTTCAATCAGTGCTCTACCTCCTGAGCTACAGTCACCCCAAATAAGTGTAATTTTTAAAGCAGTGCTGTGCGGAGCAATCTAAGCTGTCTCTCTTTTAATTTTCCTGATAGAAGTATATGAACGCAGCTTCAAGCTGCACTTATCAATTATAAAATTATTTTTAAAGCTACCTACTAAAGGTAGCTTATAATTTGTCATATCAACACCGACCACGTCGTCCTGCTTCTGCTGCCTGGTGTCATTCAGCGCAGTACATTCCTCAATGGTTCTCATTGCCTTTGGTTTGTCTGAGTCTTTGATTGTCCGAATGTATTGTTTGAGCTCATTGTGAAAATTAATAAAATGTGGTTTCCTTCCAGAGTATTTACAGCAATGAATATGATATTTTGACATCAACAATAGAAGATTTATCAAGTAGCCAGAGTTCTTTTTCATTTTCTGTGTACAGTTTTCAATAAGACCAAATAATACAGTCTTCCAGGATAAGACAACGTGTTTTTCTATGTTACTGTGAATAAAATCACACAGTTCTTGCCAGAATGCATTAACAAATGGACAATACCAAAACAAAGGAACAACAGTTTCAGGACATGTATCACAGAAGCTACAATTAACATCTATAGCTTTCTTCAATCTGCTTTTAATATAAGATTTAGTAGGATCTTATGGATAATTTTAAAAGATAATTCTTTGACTTTATTTGTAATCAAATATCTGTTTGGGAGAAGCCAGACCTTTTTCCACGGTATCCCATCCACAAACCCATTCCAGTATGGAATAACATCTGGTCGTGTTGTACTGTTATTAAGAAATAATGTCCTTATAGCTGTTATTTCTTCGCTGACCAGATAGACAGATTTTCCCTACAGGCGTGTCTCCTGGAGATAGACAGGTGAGGTCGTAGACACCAAGCCTCTTTTGGCCCTTGAAAAACATACATATGCCAGAGGGGATGGCTCCAAATACCCTGGCATAGTCTCCAGGAGTTACGGGGATGTTAAATTCTTTGAAAAATTCTTCATAGGTGAGCAGAAGACCTTCACTATTAAATAGATGGTTAACCCAAATGATGTTGTTATGAAACCAGGGGCAGCTACACCAACACATTCTTGAACAACATTGTTACCTAGTGGCTAAATTTTGAATAAACACAAGCACTTGGGCACGTGGCTCATTATTAGGCTGCTTTGTTTCAGTGTTCCTGCATCCAGAGAGGACTCGTGCTGCCATGAGCTGACTGTAAGTTCAGAGTTTACACTGAGGTGCAGGTGCAACTGCATGTCTCCGTTTGGAGTAAAGTGGTGGAAGGTGTAGTGGTAGGTGAAGGAAATAATAAAGAGAAGATTTAAAAGTGGTTGCTTTTCTATAATCAGCAGTTAGTTTGACTGGAAAACGGTTCATGAAAAGAGTTTTTTAGGTCTTTGGCCAAGTGTTTGTGTTTTTTTGTCCTTGAAGTTCTGTTAAATAATCTTCAGTTTAATTCTTAGGTTACTCACAGTTTATGGTTTACTTCATGTCATGGTCTTTGGGTGTTATTTGTTAATTTGGCTGCCTCTGTAATAAAGTTTTTTTTTCTTCTGAAACCAGTTGGCACACACATTTAGAAAAAAAAAACCAATTAGAAAAAGTGAGTGATAATCCAGGTTTGATACGTGATTTAACATCCTTTGTTAGAGAGTTGAAATGGTTTATGCCATTAATTTGTACTTCCTATTGCTTACAAACAGGATGAGATGTATAAGATGGGGCTCCTAATACAAAAGATCAAATCAAAATGACTCATTAATACTGGCCTTCAGTATTTGCAAACAAGCAGCTCGTGAAAAATAAGGTTTACCAAATTTTTGTGGTACAGTGGTTTAATGTCAAGATTTATGAAATCTAACTGTGATTTATTTATTTATTAGTTTTTAACCCCAATAACAGGACTCACTTTGAAACATTTTAAACAGGGAATCAGACTTTTGGCTTATTCATGCAAACTTAAAGAGTAAATCTCAGCCTTCCATCATATTACCTACAGTAATATACAGCAATGTCTTGAAAATCTGGGGCTTTAGCAACGACTGATTGAATCAGTAATTTATGATGGTAAATTAATTCTATCCCAAACTAAACCATCAGATGATTATTATAGGCTTTATCTTCTTCTTCTCCTTCTTTTGGCTACAGCCGATCATCTGCTTCTATCTCATCCTTGCTCTTGCTCGCTCTTCTGTCACACCAGCCCCCTCCTTCACTACATCCATGAATCTTCTCTCTGGTCTTCCTTTTTCTGCCTGCCTGGAAGCTCCATATTCAGAGTTCTGTAGATCTGCAAAGTTACAGTGCACCTCCTGCTGACCAAACCGCTTAAAGCAAACATCTGCTTGCTAATTGTCACCTCTCTTCTTAACCCAGCTTCAGCTCTTTCCCGTAGCTTCATGGTATGGCTGATTAACTCCATCACTGACTAAAAAAATGCATCAGGCCACAGAGCCATTGTTTACTATATGCCACTGTTTCCAAACTGTGGGGCACGCCCCACCAGTGGGATGCAGGGTCATGACAGGTGGACCGCAAACACCTGGGGAGAAAGTTCATGCAGAACAAATGTTGAACACTGGATTGATTCTTACGGCGGAACAAGGAAACGTTAGCAGCTACATTAGCGAAAGAGTAATTTTTTGGTTTGTTGTCCCCAATATGGTTTTCTAAAAATTAGGTGGTATAAAATTTTTGTTGAGATGTGATTTTGAATTTAAATCATTACCTGTCAAGCTCTCTAATTTTCATCAACAGGTCCTTCTTTATTTGAAATGAATCTATTGCCATAATTAAATGCACAGGGGAATCTTACAATAGACCGATAAATGCTATACCGACAGCTCTAAAATTGATGATAAAAGAGACTATTGTATATTCAAAGATTTCCCCTAAATTGAGGCAGTTCTGCATTAATGGTATAGACTTCTGTGATTACAGATGTTCAAATAAAGTTATAAGAAATCTTCTAATAAACATTTATTCCCTGAACCTGGTAAGAAGATGATAAATTCTGAAGGAATTTGAGTTGGATCAAGTTAAAAAACATTAGGAGAAGTTACTTTTCCTTCCCTCTTGAGCCTAAGGTTAAAGAAATTAACTTCAAAATTTTGAATGAAATTTATCCAACAAAAGAATTCCTAATAGTGAAATTTGGTTTTGAAGTAGAGAAGTGTTTTTTTATGGTGATGAGTCTGAATCTTTAGAACTTTTTTTCTTTTACTGTACGGCTGTTCATTTATTGTGAGCCGAGCTGGCTCCTTTCCAAGAATTCAATCGTTTCCATTCTGAATATACAGGTTATTAAATTTGGCATTTTCAGTGGAAATTTTGTTTTAAATATTTACTGGTTAAATTTTTTATTCACAAATTCAAATGTCTGAAAGGTAAACCTACATCCGAAAGCCCTGAAGTTATTGTCCTGGGCCGGTGGCCCAGTGTTTTGTGTTCTTTTAGTTTCTGTTTGTTCTTCTGTTTATTAGTCCTCAGTTTATTTCTAGTTCCTTGTGTTTCCATGTGTCAGGTCCGCGTCTTTGTTCCCCATCTGGCTTCCTGTTTTATTTTGATAGTCATGTGGTCCCTGTCTGTCATGTTCAGTTTTGCTTCCCCTTGTCTGTCTGTGTTGTGTGTTTCCAGCTGTTTCCACTCCCCTTGTTTCCTTGTGTATTTAAGTCCTGTGTTTTCGATGCCTCTTGTTGCGTCGTTGTCGGTTCCCTGCCGTGTGTTTCCGCTGGTGCTGTGCTTGTTTTTGTTCCAAGTCCGTTGGTTTTTGACCAGCAATAAAGCTGTGTGTTTCCAGTTTATTCAGTTTAAAGTGTCCTGCATTTGGGTCCTCATTCCACCTGCCACACAGCCGTTATATGACAGTTATGGTCTCTCCTGGTTCATTTCCATCTGATTTGATGTAGCATTTTTTTTTTTTTTTTTGTAGGAGTTCTGCTTCACTGTTGCTTTACTTGTGATTGGTATTAAAGTGTGTAATCAAGGTTGCTGTTTCTGGTTGTTTATCAGTTTTGTATGTCTACACATGCAGATTTAAATAAAGTATATTTTTAAAAAAAAGACTAGCGAAACTCTCCATCGTCTGCTGTGTACATTGAGTAACCACCGAGGGTTTGCCACCGAGCGTGGCAATACCCCGCAGAGATTTTATCTGGTGAATTGGGGCATGACAGGAAAAGTTTGGAAACCACTGCTGTAAGCAGGCTATGCAAATGTATGGCACTAGGGGTCCCAAACCACAACACCTAGATGGGATCAAAAAGAGCTCTCCAGCTCGATCTCGCTGCTTAGCCAATCAATACAAGTTCTTATCTCAGTTTTACATACAACTCACTATAAGTCTTTGCCATTTCTCTTTTATGCAAAGAGAGAGGTGGCAAGTAGACAGTACTTCTGTCTACTTTTTGTCCAATGAACTCTTCCTTCAAATACTTTCTTGCACAGATACACCATCCTGTGGGGCACACACACTAACATTCAACATCACCCCTCTGATTTCTAACTTCAAACTCGTGATTCTGTCTGACACCTTCTTCACCTCCACAACAATTCAATTCAATTTTATTTATATAGCACCAAATCACAACAAACAGTCACCTCAAGGCACTTTATACTGTAAGGTAAAGACCCTACAATAATACTGAGAAATCCCAACACTCAAAACAACCCCCTATGAGCAAGCATTTGGTGACAGTGGGAAGGAAAAACTCCCTTTTAAGA
>VUQJ01017241.1:14251-25990 GCA_015108635.1 Andinoacara biseriatus | reverse complement strand
AGGGGCCACCCCCCCCCCCCCCCCGCAACCCTGAACAAGATAAGCAGAAGAAGATAGATGGATGGATGGATGTGACATTGTGTAGCAGAAAAGACAGGCTCATGGAAATGAACGTGACATTCCCTGACACAAAGTAACATCAGATTTGAAGTTTGGAATTAGCAACTTGAACTTGAACTCCATATAGTGATGTGAACCAACTGAAAAGCATTAAAATCGCTGGCATTGGGATTTCCATTGTAGTCCAAGTTAAAAGACGCTGTAGAACCTTCAGCGCAACTTATTAAAGGCTTTAAAGGATTTTATGTACATTGTATATTTCAGCCTATATGTTTACTTTTGACCCTGTGTGGATTAGGGTAAATAAATTCAAACTTGTGCACCCAATTCTTGTTTTTTTAAAGTCATTAAAGATATATGCTGTACAATCATTCCACCCTCGAAAAAGAACAATTCAATAAAATCATTAAAAGCCCCAAATTTATTGTATGTAAACAGTCTAAGATATTAAAACGTAGTGATAGGCTATTGTACAAAAACAGTAAAGTAAAAAGATGCTCCAGTGTAATATTAATTTAAGTAACAAATACAGCAGCTACTGCAACCATTTTTCACAGAAACATCTACTTCACAGCAAAAAACAGTGTACAATGTGCAAATTACTCTGAAACTACTGTGATTTAAGCACAAGCAGTTTGAAAATTAACTCATTTTACTAAGTTAATAATATGATCGTAAACAAACTAGCAAACAAACTCGCCGTGTAAGACCCCGTGTACATAAAGCTTTAAACAGCATATCAAAACCCAGTAAAAGACAAATTGATGTTGCAAAGATGACTTAATCAATGGAGGAATTTGTTCTTTTCATTTAAGGTAAAAGTTTGTTTCAGTCCAGTTTGGGTTTGCAGTGTTTTAGTTATAATGCACATGCTGTGTCATCCATGTGTGCATATATGCCATTTGTTAGGGGAATGTGATTCCCATTGATTAAGGGAACCTTCTTCAAAGAAGCCGCATCACTGTTGACACAGGTTTCATGTGGGGGCAGAAAGTTCCTCTGTAGCTTGTGCTCCAGCAGCATGTGGTTCTGAGGAGGAAGCCCAAGGCACGCCCTGAAAAGAAAGGAGAGGGATGCTGTAACTGAAGAAATTCAAACACCTCATTCCTGAAAAGCAGAATCCTTCTGTTCGAATAAACATGCAGCTTGTTAGATACAGAAATCCAAGTGATTCACTCACCTCATGATGTTCTCAATGGAGGCCCTCTGGCGGAAAAAAGCATTGACAACTGGAGTGCCTGATGGGACAAGAGGGGCCTTGCAGAGGAAGGAGAGCAGTGATAAGACACTGTGGAAGGACTGGAAGTTCTCCTCACCCTGGGGCTTTATGGTCACACGCTGGCAAAGCTCTGTCAGCATCACCAGGTCCAGGATGATTGGGCTGGCAAGTAGGGAGTCCTGTTACAAGGGAAGAAGGAAGAAGTGAGTAAAATTGTCTACTAAAAAGCCATACACAAGAAAAACGCCTTTTTAATGACTGGTCCAAAATAAATGAACTCTGTAAGTAATCAAGTTAAATAATCATTATCATTCGTCGTCAATATCCTTTTAATTATGATGTCTGTTTTAAAATAGTCTGTGGATATGACTTTTTGCCCACTGGAGGGAGCCAAAGATCCACATTTACCTAGACTCCATTATTATTAATATCATCATCATCGTTATCATGTTATAGATTATTTATAACAAGTTAAAAAGAACCTAAAGTCAATTAATTACTTGTATTAAGCTTTTACCTCTAAACAGAGTGTTATATTTTTGTGGTGGGATTGTGGTGGGCTACATCTAGCTATCAGCAGAGATCAGTTCGGATTTGATGCAACTTCATTGTTTCCGATGCTTTCAACAGAAACAGACCAACCACTGACCTCACAGGTGTTGTGCAGCGCAATAGTATTGATCCCTCCCATCATTATTTCAGAGGTGTATTCATCCATGGCACGCTTGCTGTCTCCCACATAAGGGACATATTTAATAACCACCTGAAAGAAAACAGAGACAGTCAGTCAGCTGCTTTCTGCAAATACTGGCATGCAGCTTATTATCGGTCTGTGTTTGTGTCGCTCTCACTCACGCAGTGGTCAGGTTTCTCTCCTGGCTGGTACAGTATGGGGTTGGACTGGACCATGTCGTCTACCACATTGCTCTTGGAGATCTCTTTGGAGCGGAACTGCTGTGGAGCCGACAGGTTTTTCCCGTCGTTGTTGCCGAGGTGATTGTAGCTGACAATGGAGGTTGGCTGTCAAAGACAGAGAAACTTATGGTTTAAAGAAAAAGTTATACTTTAACCATACCTGCAATAAAACAGCTGCTAATTTTCTTCATCATGTATCAGAGTCTCATTAATCCTTACCTTGATGCCTGCGCTGACCAGGAAGTCCACCAGCACTGACTTGATCTTAGTCTGACCAGACTTAAAGTCATCACCGCCGATGAACACGCCTCTCTGCATGGCCAGCTCTAAAGCCCCTGGGACAAAAGTGTTCTGTGGGGAGCCGTTGATGTAGGCGCAGCCCTCCAGTATACTGGCCACTGCAAACAGAGTGGAGGGAGAGATCTCTGCAGCTCCAGCCTGATGGATGCAGGGAAAACAAAGACATGACGGCTGTTACTGAGCATGTCATCATATTACATTACATTAAGAGGAAAGCTTGACTACATTTCCCCCGAGACTCTTTACATCCTCGCCATAAAGAAAACTCTGTTGTTGACATCATGACTATCTTAAATTGAGCTATTTGCTGAGGATCAGAAGTCTGTGAAATAGACTCTTATCATTGCTGACAGCAGTACAAGCATGCTCAAGGCAGGAGATAAAATAAGAGCTCTGCCAAGACAGGGGAATCATAATTTACTTCCCCCTGATCTGATATAAAAGGAATTGCTGTCTCTTTCAGACTCATTAAGACATTTCATTTACAAATCCAAAGTGTGTTAGAAGGGCTAATCTTTTCATCCTCTAAGCTTTATTAATCACTAAATGTAATGGAGAATTACTGTTTGGTCCAAAGCATTAGGAAGAAATTAAAGTTGAGCGGGTGATTAATGTTAACTACCAACCACAGTTTAGGTTGGCTCGGTATTGTGATTTCCATTGAAACTTAATTCTGGATTTATTTTTATGGCCATTTATCTCACCTGGATTCCAGCCAGCAGGTTCTTGGCTGTGTCGTTGACACCTGGGATGATATCGCTGAAGCGCTCAGTATTGGCGGTCCACAACACTATAACTTTGTCCACACCGCTGGACTGACGGAAGTCTGTTATATCAGCTCTGATTCGCTCCATCTGAAAGATCGTGTACTCTTTAAGATGAATAAAAAAAAAAAAAAAAAAACTAGAGACCAATAAATAAAAGGGGAGTGAGAGACTTATTACCTGCTCTGCCATGGTCCCAGTGAGGACATTGTCTGCCCGACTCTCCTGATTCGCAGCAATGAACTCTGGAATGTAGATCGATGGTCTCGGTTTGAGGCAGCTCATGTTTGGTCGCAGCTGCTCTTGCAAAGACCAGTCAAGCACCTGAGCTCGCTCCATTGCACTGCCCAGATCCATTGAAGAGATATCCCAACCTAACAAAAAACAATAAAACCAAAATCATTTTCCAGAACTAAACAGGAAGGCTGGCCTGTGTCAGTTATCCATTTTATCCTAGGCTACAACATCTCTATAAATAGGCTCAGATAGAAATAGATGGACTAGCCTGTAATCATGTTAAATAATTATGATCAACGTTGGCTAAAATTATTTTAATTATATCAATAATTTTTTTTTTATCATAATCAAGCCTTAGTAACAAATCTACTGAAAATCAGTGCAGTTGATCCATAAGCTAAAGCTTCACAATATACAGATGCTCCCTATCCCACTGTTCCAGGATCAATTTTCACTGCTGTTAACACTCAACCCCTCAACCTAATTTGCTTGAACTCACTCACTCACACACACACACACCCACACACAGACCAGTCACACCAGTGGTTACACCCTGAGCTGCCTGTCAGGAACTGTCCTTACCATCAAACACGATGTCGTTAGGGTGCACCATGGGCAGGAGGTCCCGGAAAGGCACGTTAACCTCACCCTCGAGCCCTGATCCCAGACAAACAGTTGACGACTGCAGGAGGGAGCCGAAGTAGTTCGCTTTCTAAGGACAGAGAAAAGAAAAAGAACGGGATTTCATTCTCTTTATGGGATGCAGTTTACCATTTTTAACAGTAAGCTGGCCAAAATGGAACTCATAAGAACCAGCTCATAAAAATTACTACAGATGTCCTTATAAGGGAAAATCCCAGAGTAATCCTTTAACCCTCCATTGAACATGTCAGTATAATCAGCTTATAATGAGGCTGTACTGCTGAAGCAGGGGACACTCAGCTCTCTAGGTTTATAAGACAGGGAGCTTTTATTCTTCAGTGGTAGTTTTCATATCATATTATACTCTGGTTATAGAGTTCATTCACTCTCTGTAGTATTATTATTTTTTATTTCTTTTATGTTATTAAATTGTATATATTCCATTGGTCAAATTCCATGAAATCTATTATTTGTGCTCTTTCCAGACTCTACGCAGTGTACAGTGGCTTCTGTTTCAATACAATAACTTACAGAGTAGTTGAGATCATATTATTTATTATATACACACTCGTCTTACCTTTTCTCCAGTTTTGGTCTTCCAGGTAAGACCCAGCTTGTTGGCCAGTACAGCCGCTGTGACTGTGGTACCGTTATTGCCTCCCCAGCCCACCAGCATCACTCCCAGCCGAGGCACACGACGCTCGGTGCGGAATGTCATCTGAGTGGTGCGGGGGGTCAGCTGCAACACACGGAGCACGGTTAGCGGGGGGCTGAACGCGCACAGATGTGCGCGCACACGCACAAGAGTATATCGCTTACCGTAACTTTGTTCCCATCTCTGTGCACCGATGTGGTCTCGTAGGAATACTGAGCCTCAATGTGAGTGTCTGTGTACTTCACATTAGGGCTGTTGATGTGAATGCTCACGGACATGGTTACAGAGTCTGCAAGAAAAGAGGAGCATCATTTACTGGTCCTCTCTCCGTGCACATGGAAGTGCACTGAGGGGAAAAGCTGTCTTTCATCAACTGATCACATTTAAGCGACGATACTGGCACGCATGTGGAAACAATAATTTATTATTATGTTATTACTATCCCTGCTCCTACCAACCCGCTATCTGACACATTCTAAGAAAACCCTAACAGACCGGTTTTTGTTCCCGCCCTCCAGCTGTCAAACTTTGTAAGAAATTCTTAGCCCGGTTTTTGTTTTTTTTTGTTTTTTGTTTTTTTTTGGGCTCTGGTTGCTCCAAAAAGCGGAAATAAACTGAACTAAACCCGGAAACTCCCTCACCTTTAAACGTGTAAAATGTATGTTTTAAAGTAAGACTGGTCCGCTGGGTATCGCCGACAGCTCTTCGCTCAGTAAATTTCCACTTCCTTTAACCGGTGAGTTTACGTTAATGTCTTCCTCGAGCTCGAAAGGTTCCTCGTAGGACGGGTTCAGCACCACAGGCCAATCCGAGCGCTCCGTCCGCTCTTTTATAGCTGATGCGGATGGCGACGTCTGAGGACTGCAGCAAATGGCCGAGCTTGTTTCCACTCACGTTTCTTTACATGAGGTGAAAAATTTCCATTCTGGAGAGTTCTCGGTCAAACCACAAAGATGAAGATTTGTCAGATGTTTCTCGAATGTCTGAAACATCCCCTGCAGCGGCCAAGTATTTTTCCATAACTTGAAGCGCAACAAAACAAAGAATGGAATATTTTTTTTTAATTTATTTATTTTTTTGCATGAAATTTTTATTAATTTCGGCCGTAATCGATCATTTTGGTTCAAGTGATGTGCCTGGTGCATTTGAATATAATATATTCTAATAGATTAATCGATTTAAAAAAAAATGCAAACTATCCTGAAATGCAGAAATATCAAGCAAACGTTCTGAAATTGCAGGTACTTCAACACGGACACGTTGAATTAACAATGGAATAATAAAAAAAAGGATAAACCTGCTTTCAGCTGTAAGTGCAAAACGGTGCTGTGCCAAAGTAGCGACCCCAGTCAGAAAAGATACCCCCATCCTCTAGAGTGTACAGAGGAGGAGCCACAGCTGTTTCAATGAGTGCCCTATAAATGGTTAAATAGACCTTTATTGGATGAGAAAATAATGCCATATCATAACCGTCTTAAGTCAGATAGAAAAGGTGAATAATTATTGCATGGCTGAATGGGTCAGGGATGGGAGCTGTGGCAGAGCGGGAAGAGTGGGCGATGGATGCCTGGAGAACCAGGTGCGTTGCTGGATGCACAGAGCAGTGAGGGAACCTTGGCTGAACAGAGCGTGGAAAACTAATCATAGCAAGTTCTCTCAGAATTCCAGAGCTCCAGGAATGGTTCAGTTATTTTTCAGAGAACTGTCAGGCAGTGATTTCCTACCTGCTGATCTCTAATCTCCATCGAAACCTATGCTCATATGTATGTTAGAGGTCAGCATGTATGTACAAAATCACACCCAGTTCTCAGAAAAATTTCTTCACAATTCTTGGAAGAACCCCCAGGCCTCTGTGCACAGAGAGTAGGAGGGACAGGCATATTAATAGCATCTTAAGGCTTTGTCTTTCCCTGATGAGCATCAGTAATAAATATAAATTCTTAGATGCAACTTTATTCCTTGACTGATTCATTGAGTATAAATAATTTGCAGCTATTTGTACTTGCTGACCTTATGTCAAATTTGTACGTAGACTGAGGCTGACCCAGTCATCGAGCTATCACAGTTTGGCCCTTGTCAAACTCACTAAAATCCTTACACTTGCTGTTGTTTCCTGCTTTTACATCAGCTTTGAGGACAAAATGGTCACTTGTTCCCAAATATATCCCACCCACTAACAGGTGCCATGATGAAGAGATAATCACTGTTATCCACTTCACCAGTCATTTGCCATAATATTATGCTTGATCGGCCTCTATGTAGTTTGTTAAGCCGTGCTTTAATAACATCAGAAACGAGACCCAGCTGGAATGTGCATATGCATTCATTTAGTGATGCAGAAAATGTCTAAATGTTGTTATTCTTGATTCTAGGGCTGCTGCTAGAACACAGAACGCACACCAAGAATAGCTGTTCAATCAGTATAATTCATTTCTCTTTGATCTAAAGCAATTTCCATGTCTCCTTTATTAGGCTACGGGAGACTAACCTTTAAGGTTTAAAGGCATCCATTTTAAGGTGTCAGAGCTGTAATGTGCAGCCCTCACACTGGAAATAAACAGCAGGGGCTCCAGCTCCTTGACACAAAGAGGTGTCTGCCAGCAGCTTAAGCCCCAGAAACACTTTAAATGCAACCTGCAGTTAAACTAATAGTGATTTTTATCACCACTGAGCATTGATACAAAGAGGTGAGCAATGAGGGGGTGTGACTGTGGGGCAATGTTTAGCTCAGAACCCACTGGTGCCTGTTTTCTACATAGAAACATTGGAAGATTTGTCACTGGTTTCTAAAGGTGGGGAGAGGTTTTGTTGCTGGGAATCTAGAAGAATGCCACTGTTCCAGTTTTTTCAACCTGTTGTAACAAACTCCAGGTATTTCCATACACATTTATGAACATTTTACAAGGTAAAATAGAAGTTTAAATCGACGCGTGTTAGTTCTGATTATGATTACATGACATTACATTAGACAATATAAATTGATATAAGACAATGTAAATCAGTAAGTTTTTTTTTTCCAATAAAAAATATTAAGTCCTCAGAATTCCAGCTGTTGGCCAAAATAGCCACTAGTTCATCCTGCAACCCGCCTCACATGGTGAGCCACAAGCACAACTTTATGATAAGGTATTTGGTATTATTTTCTACAAATAATCACTGAATAAATTTAAACAAACTAGTTGTGGAGTCTTCCTTCAAACTCAGAGCACGTACAGGATAATAATGCATCTCTGTAAAAAGCAGTTAAAGATCTTAGCTTCCTATAGAGCAGGAAGAAAATGGAAAACTGTTTTAAAGACACACAGTAGACTATAACTGACACAGTTACAGAATGACACAAGACAAACCATAACAAAGGCAAGGCTGACGTTACTCTGGAAACACAAGGCATCCTGTCTATCAGGTGAAAGTTTGCACCAGTGTTACTTGGTAGATGATATTGTCTGTACATTAACTGACCTCAATATTTGCTATAGGAAACTGGCTCTGTGTGTGTGTGTGTGTGTGTGTGTGTGTTACATGCTATTACATGCTGCAGCCTGAAGGCTAAGCTGACTTGCTGAAAGTGGTGACCTACATGGTGGTGCATCTGGGAGCACAACTTTGCTAAAACTGCCAGCATGCGGGAAAGTGTAGCTGACCTGTGGCACAGCTGACTCCTAGAGTCTGTATCAATTATAATGCCCACTGTACTGTAATTTTGTTTTAAGATCTGGTCATCTGCAAGTGCTCAAAACCTACAAATATGCATATGTGTTTGTATGCTAACACACTCGGCAGAGCTAGATAAATCATCTGTCAATTAGTACCACTGTACCACTTGGTGGTTTCAAGCCATGTGTCCGTATTTTGTTCTGTGTGGATATTTGTAAGTGTGTATTCAAATCAGTGTGTATGTATTCAGATTTGTAAATGTGTAAATTAGTCTGTAAGTGCGATAATTATATTATCATTTATTTATCCTGGTATAAATATATAATTTGACTTGATTAATAAAGGACAATAAAAATCATGGCGTGTGAGAACACAGTGGCATTATTAAATGAAAAAATTAAGCTGCCCACACAGTCTGTATTTTAGTTGCATTGTGTAGCACAATGTAGTAAATTCTTGTGCAGCTCCATTTTTCACTTAATAAATCTGCAATTGGACTCAGGGCTGCACGTGAACTTGAAAATCATGTTTTCTACATGCATCCATCCATTTTCTTCAGTTTGTGCAATTTGGGTGGGGTGGGGGTGGGGGGTGACACAGCTGTGATAGGATGTCCAACCTGAACAAGTCACCACTCGCAGGGCTAACACAGAGAGACAGACAACCAGTCACACTCACATTCATACCTATGGCCAATTTAGAATCACCAATTAACCTTAATCACATGTGTGCCATTGGACTGTGAAGAAGACCTGTGCAGATAGACCCCATGCATGCACAGGGAGAACTTCACACAGAAAGGTCTCAAATGGCTTGTAGATTTGAACCCAGGCCAGTGCTGTTGTGTTGCCCGTGTTTTCTACATCTGATTAAATATTCTGATTTCCTGTGGGTCTCCACGTCCCCACCATTTATAAAATTCTGTAAATGTCCCTGGTTAGAAGACGACTAATGATGGCCATGAATAAGACTAAAGGCATTACATTAGACTAGATAAGATTATTATAACAGCAATCGATACCACTAGATTTGTAACATTGTAGTGTATATTGTTAATGTATGTTACTGAAATGTTATGTCTGTTGAATAATCAAGAGTATTTATTTCAATAAAGAGATGTAAAGCTGTTTTTTTTTTTACCACCTTCTAGATAATTCCTATATAAATTATTGAACAAATCAGTGCAAAAATCATTGCAGCCTTGCCTCTCTGACTTTGTCTGGAAACAGCTCAGCCTGAGCTGTCTCTCTGATGTGCACATTTCTAATCCTGTCCATCCTGTTCACTCCCATTCCCCCTCCAGCTCCCCCTCCTCTCTTTTTGTTAGTACCACTGTCTCCAAAACATACATCACAGCAGGTCTCACTATCATCTTAATTATTTTTAAATAATACATTTTTATTTTGTGCAGTATCCATTGTAAATATTAATCAAAGTGACATTATCGGGATTGGAAGGACACGGGAGCCGAGCTGGGCTGTGATGTCATTACGCGCTGCCTCCTCCGGTCCTCGGAAGTCTGGACTCCCCAGTGACTTTACCGAGTTTGAACTACAGAAACGCCCGTGTGCCATTTTCATCAGAAGACAAAACTTCCGTAAAGTGACTCAGAACGCTACTACGCGTATAATGTAACCATCTAAATGACGTGAGAGTTGCTTAATTTATCCGCTCTTTGATTGGACGGTGTGGGTTTACGTAGCAACGGTCCGGAAGATGTCGTTCGGGCCAGTCCTAAAAAACTTCCGCCTTAAGTTGTAGAGAAAACACAGCAGCTAAAAAGGCTATCGACGGTGTAACCGGCACATTAAAGAAGTCAGACGAAAGGTAGATACCTGTACACATTTTTGACACATACTGTAACTTATGCGTTTGTCCTAAAGCAGCTCGTTGGCGCGTTTCAGCGCTTCTAAAAGTGTAAATCTACAATTTACTGGCGCTAGCACGGAAGCACCGCTCTTCACTGCTAGCAGTTCGCCACCATCGCTATGCTCGGCCATAGGCCTCAAGTGAATATCTTTACGGGCAGATCACGATAAATGTAACGCTGTATTTGTTGTTCTGGTTCTTGATTTCAACAGTCTTAAATAAAATAGCGAACACCGTTTAACATCGAGTCAACATCTGCTTGGCTAGCCACGTCCAGTTAGCCGAGTATCTAATACCTGTATATATCCAGTAACCTGCTTAAGTCGATTTAGCCTGCCGGTTAGCCAGCCATCATCGTTTGCATGAAAAAAGGTAATGTTAGTCTATTTTATGTATTTGAAAACATTTTAAGTCTTCTTTGAACATATAATGAAAGCGGCAAGTATTTCACCAACCTATCCCACTACCCCAAATGCTATTTAGGAAGCTAATGTCTGAGCCACATCTCTAAACTTTTTTTTTTATGTCAGTCATGTAATTTGTCCTTTTACATATTCTTATATGAGTAAGGCAAAAACAATTAGGGAAAGGAGGTGGCGTCTTGCTAATAACAAGCTCTTGTTAATTCTGCTTTGTAGAAAGTGTCATGCATTTACGCTGCTGTCGCCTTCTCCAGGCTCACAAAAGTTCATTGTTTTCCTTTTGGCTGACATTTATAGCATAGCCTAGTTAAACAGTATTGGGAGGCATTGCAGAATATATGTCAGCTGTTAATGAACTAGAAAGTGCAGTACATTAATGCCAAATACAAATAGAGGTTATAAGGATGGTATCATACTAATTTTGTATGCTATATTTTCTCAGAGCATTGACTCTGTCTGTTTTATAAACCTGGTGTTTTTTCAATGACTGAAGAACCTAGGTGCTTCATTAACACTGTTTTTCTGTCTCTCTTTTTTCCCCCGTCCAGGTTCTTGGGTGGTTTTCAGTGTGTGTGTGTGAGTGTGACTGGCTGAGTGTATGTGTGAGTGTATGTGAGCTGCAGTTTCTTTCTCACTGTTTCAACCAGAGCTGCTCCTCCCTGGAGGATGACAATGGAGGAGATGAAGAATGAAGCGGAGACAAACTCCATGGTATCCATGACGCTGTATGCTGTGATGTATCCAGTTTTCAATGAGGTAAAATGGTGAATGTTGGTGAAAAAAGCTTTTGTGTGACACAACAACAACAACAACAAAAAAAGAAGCATGAAGACGGCACTTCCAGGCAAACATTAGCATGTTTGTATGAAAATTCAGAGACCCACTGATTTTGACATTTTATGCATGTATCAGCTGATTGTAATAATATGAGTTAATATAGCAGAAACAAAAATGCAAATATGGTGCTGTGAAAAAAAGTATTTTCCCCCTTCCTGATTGTTT
>VUQJ01017240.1:7148-20705 GCA_015108635.1 Andinoacara biseriatus | reverse complement strand
GAAGCTGTCTGTTTACCGGTCGATCTACGTTCCCACCCTCACCTATGGTCACGAGCTTTGGGTAGTGACCGAAAGAATGAGATCGCGAATACAAGCGGCGGAAATGAGTTTCCTTCGAAGGGTGGCTGGCCTCTCCCTTAGGGATAGGGTGAGGAGTGCGGCCACCCGTGAGGGGCTCAGAGTAGAGCCGCTGCTCCTCCACATCGAAAGGAGCTAGTTGAGGTGGCTCGAGCATCTGATTAGGATGCCTCCTGGCCGCCTCTTGGGTGAGGTGTTCCGGGCATGTCCCACTGGGAGGAGGCCCCGGGGTAGACCCAGGACACGCTGGAGAGATTATATCTCTCGGCTGGCCTGGGAACGCCTTGGGGTCACTCCTGATGAGCTGGTGGAGGTGGCTGGAGAGAGGGAGGTGTGGGCTTCTCTGCTTAGGCTCTTGCCCCCGCGACCCGGCCCCGGATAAGCGGAAAGGAAATGGATGGATGGATGGAATGATCACTAAATAATAACTAAATGATAACTAAATGCAGTCGGGTATAAACAGAGGTGAATGAAAAAGAAAGATACGGCACTATGAGGTCTTTAATATAAGATGGAGCCTGATGCCTTGTATGTAAAAAGAAGGATTTTAAATTCATTTCTGGATTTAACAAGGAGCCAATGAAGAGCAGCCAATATTTTAACTTGTTGACAGTCCCTGTCAATACTCTCACTGAAGCATTTTGGATCAGCTGAAGGCTTTGCAGGGAGCTTTTAGGACAGCCTGAAAGTAATGAATTGTCATAGGGGCTTCCGCTATGGTGTAAATATAGATGACAACGTTTTATTTTTTATTTAGCCTACCATCTTCATATTTTCACTATCCTCGAATGGAAAATAGACTGGTGCTTAAATAGTGCTTTTCTAATCTATTTGAGTGCTTTCTTAATACAAGCCACATTCATACACACACATTGATGTAAGCACTATTTTCTGTGCCTAAGTGCTTTTAACCGAACATTCACACATTCACACCACAGTGCAGTTCAGTGTCTGCCCAAAGATCCTTTTACATGCTGACTAAAGGAGCAATGACTGGAACCACCAACCTTTCCATTAGTAGCCGACTCAGTCTACCTCCTGAACCACAGCAGCCCTTATCCTTGTTTTGAACAAACAAAATGGTAGAATAATACGCTGTTTGAACTTATTGTACTGACTTTTATGTAAATAGACCCTCTTTCCATCCCAGTATAAAGGCATATGTCAGTTTACTACACAAAAAGAGGTGATAAAATGCAGTTGTATTCTTTTTCTCTCCATCAGATGCATGTGAACTGAAGGTTGACACAAACACGGTAAACGGATTCCTCAAACTGTCTGACAGCAACAGAAGAATCACCTGTGTGGAGACGTATCAGCGACATCCTAGTCATCCACACAGATTTAACTGGTGGCCTCAGCTGCTGTGTGTAAATTGTCTGACCGGTCGTAGTTACTGGGAGGTGGAGTGGAGGGGAGGTGTTCATATAGCAGTGAGTTACCCTGGAATCAGAAGGACCGGAAACAGTGAAGTCTGTGTGTTTGGAAAAAATGGTCAATCTTGGAGTCTGATCTGCTCTGATAATGATGGTTACTCTGTCTGGCATAATAACAGAGAAACACCCATCTCCTCCTCCACCACCACCTCCTCTTCCTCTGTCTCTAACAGAGTAGCAGTGTATGTGGACTGTCCTGCCGGCACTCTGTCCTTCTACAGAGTCTCCACTGACACACTGAGGCACCTCCATACCTTCAACACCACATTCACTGAACCTCTTTATGCTGGGTTTGGGATTAGTGTGGGTCCTCTGTCTGGGTCCTATTTGTCTTTGTGTTCTCTATAGGTTTGAGAGTATTCTCCTGTGTCCAAAAACACCTGATGATACACATTGTTCTCTTTCATACACCCACTCTGTTATTAGATCATTTGCAGTTCACATATTTTCTGTTATTTCCGTCAGTCAGAACTGGTCGAACCATTCAGCAGTTTTTCACCGCAAACGCACTTGGTTCTCGCCATGGATCTTCAGTGCGCTTGACGGGTTGCGGACAGCCCGGGTATCCTGGCTCTTTCCCTATCCATCTCGGACTTCTGGTGGGCTGCGGCTTTCCACCCTCGTTATTAAGTACATTTCATGACACGGACACATGTGATGCAGGCACGGTATAGCAGGATCGCTGGTTTGTGTAGCCATGCTTTGTTTCTGTTTTCCAGTTATTGTTTGTTCTTTTTTTTTGTATGCTGTTTTATTTTTTCTTTTATTTATTTATTTATTTTTTGCAGCCGTTGATGAAATACTTGTGCTCTATCCTCACTCTCCTCTTTTCCTCTTTTTACCTTTTTCTCTTTCTTTTTCTCTCGCTCCTCTCTATCAACCTGTCAACACCTGTATACGTATGGGGAGAATAACAAATAAATAAAATAATAGAACAAACATTAACAAGTAGAACCTATAGAGAATCTATAGAGCTCATTTTGGAAGAGTAAATATGTCTGGCACAACAGCGCATTCAGATCGCAATTCTGTAATATCTGCCAGACATGACAGGCTATAAAAAAGAAAGAAAAAGAAAGAAAGAAACCAACACCAGCACTGCCACGAGCACGACACAGCAGTGAAAACGTAGTATGAGTGGCATGGTCCGTGGGTCTGGTACCCTGGGTTTTGAGTGTCTTGTGGGTTCATGATTCCTTTTTTGGTTATGAATCTCATTTATGTTTGGCATTTATGTTGTGTTCTATCTTTAAAGAAGGTATTGCCATAGGTTAGTATATATTCTGTAGTATAATATGATATAATAACCTCCAGTTATTCATGTCCACAGATCAGCGCCTATTATCCATGACCTGCTCCTCTCCTACATCATGTTTGTGTAATCAGAGCTGACAAATGTGCTCATAACCAATCATTTATGAGTGATGAGAGCTTATGATAGATTTACCTTATTGTTTTCTGTGTTAGGTTCATTGTATTGACCCTTTAAGTATAAAAACAGTGGAAAACATCATTTAAATAAACAAACAAATAAAGGGCATGCCCTGAGCATGTCTGCCTGGATGTTCCACAGTTTCTTGCTGAGTTTGTTTCTATTGTTTTTCTGACTGTCATGTTCGGTGTTCATCCCAAGCATGATTTGATCAGGCCTGTAGTTTTTAGGAACTGTTGCTGGTTTCTGCCACATGTGCGATTATGCAGTAGGACAGTCAGGAGTGCGTCAGCTGCTGAGGGCTGGCTCTGAAAATGTTTTTATTGTTTAATGATGATGTTTGGTAAAAAAAAAAACAATAATAATAATAATTAATTAAATAAATGATGTGGTAATTATGTCGTAGGCCCTGTAAGCCCCCTTTCTTACAGTAGATGTTTGTGTTGCTGTTAAGAAAGTAAAAGATTTAAAATGAGAAGCTTGTTTCTCAGTCCGGTCAGCCCAGCGATACAAACTGGGCAGAAATGTGTGCAGAGATGATGGCAGGACATGCGTAATCACATTATCAATAACCTGTAAATGTAAAGGATCAATAACAAGAAGGGCCCTTTCTTCCGGCTTCATTTTCACCACCTGAACTGAAACTTTGTCGGAGTCGCTCTCAGTCTCAGATGATTGGCTGAAAATAGATTTTGAGTGCGTCATTAGCGAGAAGGCGTCACAGTGAAGCGGTTCAGATACCCATAAGCCCCGGGGCCGCCGCGCTCTCTGTTTACACACATCTGATTTGTTTCCATTTACATGGAGAACTTCGGCTTATTACAGCCATAATTACTGCGTCTCCGTCGCCCGGCCCGGCTTCATATCTGCCAATAAACCGCCTACCAAAGGCCCGGCGCTGCCGCGGAGCGGGGAATCATGGGAATGAAATTAGCTGTTGATTTGGAGGGAGTGCGAAGCGGCCGGAGCGCCGCTCGGGTTAAATGAAAAGATGACTGCGGCCCGTTTGGCGGGGCTGTTCATTTGTTAGCGGACGCTGCAGGTTCGATTCCCCCAGAGGCCGCGACCGCCGCCACGGCAACCTGCCCACATCACATCAGCGCCACGACAACGGAGAAGGGAATATGAAGGGAGATGATGTTCCCCCTGGAAACGCCGCATAAATAAACTCTTATGGAAATGTCCATCTGTAATGTCGTTTTGTCACAATCAATTTCCCATTACCCGTCACCACTGCAATGCATACCATAATATACCACACACACACACACACACACACATCCCGCTGTGACTGAAATTCAGTTTGAACTGCGAAGACGGAAAAATGAAAAGAAACCAGGAGGGACGAAAAACGAGCAAATGAAATGAAGGAGAAGTTTAAAACGAGGTTAGTGTGGAGGGGGGTGAAAGGAGGAAGAGGAGGTGAAAGGAGGAGCAGAGGGGGAGCACAGGAATGAGAGTTTCTCCCGACTTCAGCCAAAGGGAACAGATGGGATTTTTTCTGCTCCTAAGAGTCTCAGATCAAGTTTTTAATGGGTGATCATGAAACGAGGGCCTTGCAGCATCTTCAGGGACAGACTAGAGGTAAAAGGTCGTGACCTCCACACTCACGTCTGCTCCTTCATTAAAAGCTGAGTTAATGAGTTTCAAGCTGCTAGTTTCTTTTAGCTTTAGTCATGTGACAAATGTGTGTCTCATACACACTTGGAGGACTGCAGATGTCTTCATCCTTTGTTGCCTTTGACTGCACTGGCCTCCATGTTTGCTTCTCCCTATGTGAGATCGCCATCCTGCTTCTGGAGTGACTACAAACTACAAAAAGTGGATCTGAGGAATCTGAGGCGACCCATCAAGTGTTAAAATCACAGCACAGGAAGCAGCAGGCACGGTGGCTTTGGGGTTGTAACAGAAATTAGACATGCACAGGCTTCATGTTGGTTTAAGGAGATGGTCAGTCGGGGAGGAACATGCTCCAAAAAACCCTTCCTGACCCAGCAGTATTGAACCACTCTGTGCCTCCTCCATGCTCCTGACTCTGACCTGAAATCAGCTTCAGTGCTCCTTGCTGCAGGATGTCAGGAGGACAAAGAATGCAGAGGCTTAATAAGGCGGGACCATCACAGGATCTTTGTTGTGAAGGGGCGTTTTACCCCAAACCACCATGTTTACTAAAACAGACTGAGTAGGCTTTAGTCTGTGAACACTGTGGCCTCCTGGCTGACAAACCTGCAACTTCTACCACTAACACCCTTCAGGATCTTCATGGATCTTGTGACAGTTATGCTGTGAGTTTCTTTTACCACATGAACTCTGTTCACCACCTGAGATCACCTCCAGACAGACAGATGTTCCAGCTATGCCACACTTCAAAGGCTCTAATTTAAGGATGTCTCATCTGCTTATTTCCTTTACTCACCTCCTAATCTTCATTTTTTTCCCCACTTCCTCTGCTCACATCACTGGTGGGGTAAGACGCAGGCAGGTGAGAGGCTGGGTCAGTCCTTCCTGAAAGTACCAGGCACAGAATCCCTGAAGCAATCTGTGTTAGGACCTGTGAGCTCAGAAGATTTTACACCTCTACTACTACCACCATCCTCCCCCTCCTCCTCCACCTTCCCCCTCCTCCAGGCGCTGCTCCTCCATCTTCAGTAAACACTTCATGTGTGTCTTTGTTCATGAAATTAAACTTAAAGTTTAAATAAAGTAACTTCAACACACAGACAGCCTGTGCCGCTGCTCTTATATTGTTTTACACACACACACACACACACACACACACACACACACACACACACACACACACAGTGATAATGTGATGCTAATAAAGCAGCAGTGTGTTTGGCAGAGGGCCGGTTCCTGGTGACCTTTACATGATGATGAAAGACAAATGTCACCAGTGTAACACTGTGTGTGTGTGTGTGTGTGTGTGTGTGTGTGTGTGTGTGTGTGTGTGAGACTGATTCCTGTCTTTGTCAATAAGCTGTACACACAGTCAACTCTGCATCCAAACAACAGCAGCTGTGTCAGAGGTGACATTTACACTCAAAGTCACAAAGACTCCATCCTAAACATCACCGTTACCACGGCAACACGCAGCCCACAGCTTCATCTCTGACTGTAACATCAGCCAACACAGCCTACATCTAAGGATGGATGTGGCCACCATTGACTTACAGAGCCATGTTGTTTTGGGTGATCATATTTGGACGAGAGAGGGTGAAGTGCTAAGTTAGCAGCTAATGCTAGAAGCTTGGTCACAAACACGGTCCAGCGGTCCAGTTCAGGGGTGAGGTGAAGCCTAGCAGACAGCGATGAATCCGGTGAGGTAAATTCACCTCTGCAGTCAGGGGAGTCAGACCACATGGGGGCGCTGATTGACTCTCTGCTGGATGTTAGAGGAACTGCAGCTGCCTCAGTGCCGGCTAACCAAACAGGTGCATGCACACACACACACACACACACACACACACACACACACACACACACACACACACACACACTGAGTGCAAAGTTAAACTGACCTCTGTTCACTTTTTACTGCCCACGTGCTGATTGGTGAGAAACAGAAATCAGAGACTTTCTATTTGGTGGATGTTTTGAATCCAGATGTGAGGCGTTCGTGTTCGGCCTGCAGGCACGACAGCGGCGACACTCCAAAGACTGAAGAGGACGTTTGAAGCGTCTGCAGGGAAAACCTGCGAATCTGCTGAATACAACAACAACATCCTGCAGCTGCTGAGGCCGACGGCAGCTTAACTGTGTGTGTGTGTGTGTGTGTGCATGTGAAGCCAGCAGAGGATTGAAATGTTACCAGTTTAGTTTCTGCTGAGGTGGCGTTCAGACAGTTAGTGAGCACTGTTTATGCTTTTGTCTTCTTCATAGAACTAATTGAATCTGTGTGTGTGTGTGTGTGTGTGAGTGTGTGTGTGTGGTCTATAGATAGCAGTAAAAAGTGCAGTCAAAGTATTTTTATGTTCTGACTTCAGTGAAACTGAAAGTTTCTGTTAAGCTGAATGATTTCCATGTTCCTGCTAAATAAATCTTACACATGTTCTTTTATTTATTTTAACCTTAAAAATCTGACTCTACCAGATGAGAAAATGTTTTTGTTTTTTTTTAAATAGACGCGCACTCAGTAGAGCGCATACCTCGCCCACTCCAATTTTCCATGTGCTGATGCTATACAGTAGATGACACCCAATGTTGCTCTTTGTTAACTTAACCTCACTTAACCCTCAGATCAGCTGTGTGGCAGGCAGGAACAGGATCCCAGTGTAGGACTGTGAAGACACGAATGAACTTAACATACTAAGTACTGACTGGACTGGACCGGATCCAGAGATACACTAACAAGGAAACTAGGAGGAAACTCTGACACATGGCGCCAAAAACAAGGACACAACAAAGAACTGAGGACACAGACAATGCACACACACACACATATATACACACATGAGGTAATCAGGGAGAGTGGAGACAGCTGGGGAGAACAGCTGACCTGAATCAAACTAATGAGACAAGGTGAGCAAAAATGAAATATAATAACACAGTACACATGAATGAATCACAGATAAACAATAGGGGGAAGGGACTATCTATCTATCTATCTATATATCTATCAGATCTTGTCATAAATATGCCTTAAAAGTCCTGGTCAGGTAAACACGGCAGTATTAGTTCTATAAAATACTCAAGAAATACCAAATGTCAGTTTTCATCACCTAATTTTGCTGTCTTTAAAACAGTCATACACTGCACCGCCACCCTTCAAAAGGGGCGCACAGTTCCTCCATGATGTCTTGCCTCCTGTATTTACCTGCATCACATGATTTCACATTTTATAAACTGACATTTTCATACAAAGAGAAATGACAGCAACCCCCCAGCAATAAATATCCTGTAACTCAATCCACTCCTGCTGTCAATATCTCATAACCAAATATGTGCATCCTGTCAATATGAGCTAACCAAATACAGACGTCCGGCTGGAGGCGGGAAGTGTGCAGCTGCAGCCAATAGAAACACAGCTGGTTTGAATAGAGACAGAAGCAATAACAGCCAATAAGCTGTGAGAGCTCTTTATTATCCCAATAACACGCTTTTATTCCAGCAACACTTAATAAGCTTTATTGTGTGCGGTGAGAGAGGAGAATATTACTTCCTGCCGTCAGCCTTCTGATTCGCTCAGAGATTTTACCTGCAGGGGAAAAGGTGAGGTGTTTATCAGAAATCAAGCAGCTTCACCACATTTGTTTACAGAAGTAATGAGCCAATCAGCTGTCTATATGAGAGAGGACAGCCAATCAGAAGATGCCCTGTAATGGCAGATGGCGTTCAGCAAACACAGTTCATCAAACTGTGTTAAACAGTGACCATCCTGTCATTTCCTCGGTGACAGCTCATTCATCCTCTGCGCCTCTTTTTGGCAGGCGAGGTTTATGTGCGATGCTGATGATTGGATAAAATTTTTGACACACCCACCAAAGAATGCAAACACACTTCAAAGTTTTTTCAATAAAAGTCACTTTACAGCATCCTCCAAATTAATTTGGGGCATGAAGCCAGCAGCAGCAGAGAACTAGTAGCAGCAACCTCCTGATATCCTCCTGATATCCTCACCTTCAACCACCACAAGCTTCTGCTGGGCATTAACTCCAGGCTTTAGCTCCTAACTGTTAAGCCCCTGAAGGTCTGAACAGAAGCGTGGAGCATAGTGGTAAGTTTAAACAGAGTTTCAGTTTCCCTCCAACCACTCTCCCACTCTTGCTCACTTCCTTAGCTGCTGGTGGGGAGGAGCAAAAAGAGAACTTGCCACAATGGTTTTAGAATAGAGCTCGGCTTGGTACCTCTAGCAGTGTAACGTTCCAGCAGCTGCTTGAGCAAAACAACGAACACTGCCCTCTACAGGACAAGAGGAGGCGCTCCGCCCCTCACAGCTAATCAGTGTGATCCTCACAGCAGACACAGCAGTCATCCTGAGAGGAAGAGACACTCAGGTGTTTAGGTTCACCTGAAGGGGGCGGAGTCGATTGGGACGAAATATTCTGATCGGAGGTCAAAGGTCATTCAGGGACATACTGCCACGCTCCTGACAAATGTCGTGATGGATGGTGGTCACTATGGTGACAGAGAGCTGATATAGGAGCATAACAAGACAATGAAATTCCTGCTGCAAGGTTTCATCACTCATCCTCCTCCTCATACCGCCGCAGCAGCGGCGCGGTCACCACTTCCTCCAGGCCGTGTGTGTGTGTGTTATATAAAGAACGTCTTTCTGCATGATAGATGGTCTCATTTTAAACACACACACATACACACAGTCGGCCATAGATGTGACAAACTGATCGCAGAGCCAATTAAAGGGCTATTACACTCAACCTGCTGTCATTACCCGGGGAGAGGGCACAGTGTGTGTGTGTGTCTGTGTGTGTGCTGTGCATGCAGTTAGTAAAGACATTACTGTATTTTTGAAGGTGTTGACAGGAGCTCAGTCAGGATATGATGGGCTGCAGCTCTGAGTAGCAGCAGGTGAGCAGAGCTGCAGAAGTACAAGTGGGATGATATGAAAGCAGCAACTTTCACACTGAGCATGTATGGAAGGTTGAAAAATTTCCAAAAATGCTGTGTATTTAACAACATCTACCTTAACCTAAACTGTTTCAAAAGAAACTTCACTTCCCACAGAAAGAATGAGTGGCATGAAGTGTCTTTTGAAGCAAGACCAAATTAAAGCACATGATGTCTCTCCTGCACTCTGCTTGATGTCTTAATGTTAAAGCATTTAAAAATATTGCTACTGGCATAATCACCAAAGTGTTCAATTTTAGCTGACAATGACACTTTGGAATGCTTTACCTTTTCTGACGTCCACTTTGGATGCAGTTGCATCAGTTCCTTCATTTGGACGTTCTGCTTTATTGCCTTAGAGACACAGGCTTCTCTCTTACAACATCATCACCAGTTACTCGGTTTCATCTGCAGGTAAAGGTGTTTCCCCATATAGAGGAACAGGGATCTAGAAGGATACAAAACATTAAGATCTTCAGTAGGAGAGACCAGGATGGACAAGATTAAAACATAAAACAGAGAGACAGCTCAGGTTGAGCAGCTTGGAGGCAAAGTCAGAGAGGCAAGGCTATGATGGTTTGGACATGTACAGGGAGGATGTTGGAGCTGGAGCTACCAGGCTGGAGGAAAAGAGGAAGATCACAGAGAAGATTCATGGCATTGAATAGATTTTCAATGCTATGCAGATGACACCCAGCTTTATCTATCGATGAAACCAGATGACACACACCGATTGGTTAAACTGCAGGAATGTCTTAAAGAGATAAAGGGATGGATGACCTTTAATTTCCTCCTTCTAAATTCAGATAAAACAGAAGTTATTGTACATGGCCCTAAAAATCTTAGAAACACGGTGTCTAACCAGATACTTATTCTTGATGGCTGTACCTTGGCCTCCAGTAATACTGTGAGGAATCTTGGAGTCATTTTTGACCAGGATATGTCCTTCAAAGCATATTAAACAAATATGTAGAACTGCTTTTTTTGCATTTGCACAATATTCTGTGGACTCTATGTCAGAGTGATAGATTTTTTTTTCTGCTTATCTAAACCCAGGACTCCCTTTCCCCAGCTACCCCCTCCAGCTTATCCAGGGGACCACCAAGGCATTTTCAGGCCAGCCAAAAGATATGATCTCTCCAGCGGGTCCTGGGTCTGCCTTGGACTGGCTCTACTCTGAGCCCATCTCTGACTGCACGCATCACCGTATCTCCAAGGAAGATGCCAGTGACCCTTCAGAGGAAGCTCTTCCGCTACTTGTATCCGCAACCTCATTCTTTCAGTGGCTACCCAAAGCTTGTGACCATAGGTGAGGGTAGGTACATGGATCAACCAGTAAATTGAAAGCTTTGCTTTTACACACAGCTTTCTCTTTTCCATGGTAAACTAGTGCAGCATCGACATCACTGCAGCTGCAGCCCCAATCCGTCTTTCAGTCTCCTGCTCCCCTCTTACGTTACTCGTGAACAAGATCCCAAGATGCTAAAACTCCTCCACTTGGGGCAAGAGTTCATCCCTGACCTGGTGTTGGCACTCCACCTTTTTCAGCTGAGGACTTTGGCCTCAGATTTAAAGGTGCTAATTCTCATACCTGCTGCTTCATACTTTGCTGCGAGCTGGAGGCCACTACCTGTATAGAATAGAATAGAGAAAAAAGACAATAGAATATCCATGGGAGGATAAAGAGCTGTTCCAGTGTTCCACGACCAGGACTAAAACCAAATTGTTCCTCTTGAATCTGAGTTTCAACTAATAGACCAACTCGTCTTTCCCGCACCCTGGCATAGACCTTCCTGGAAGGCTGAGCGGTGTGATCCTCCAATAGTTAGAGCACACCCTCCAGTCCCCCTTCTTGAAGATGGGATCCACCACCCTAGTCCACCAGTCCAGTGGCACTGGCCCAAATCTCCACATGACATAGCAGAGGCGTGTCAACCAAGACAGCCCTACAATATCCAGAGCCTTCAGAAACTCAGGGTGAATCTCATCCACCCCAGGGTGACCTCAGTGACCTTGCCCCAGCAATGGGCAAGTCGTTCCCCTCACCCCCACACTCTGCTTCCTCTCCAGAAGGCGGGTGAGTGGGATTAAGTTGGTCCTCGAAGTATTCCTTCCACCGCTTGATTATATCCTAAGTTGAAGCCAGCAATGCCCCACCCACACCATACACTGTGTGAGTAGAGCAGTGCTTCCCCTCCTGAGTCACCTGATGGTTTGCCAGAATCACTTTGAGGCAGTCCCAAAGTCTTTTTCTGTGACCTCCGACACACGAGTCTTTGCTTCAACCACCACCAAACCACATTCCGCTTGTCCTGCCAGTAGTTACCAGATGGAGCAACCTCAAGAACCCCACCTAGCAACTCCATGAAGGCTGGGTACTCTTCTAAATAATTCCTCCATCACTTGTCATTGTCAGATAATAGTAAACATTTGATGCTTACTCCAGAAGTAATATTTATCAATTCTTTCATGTGAAGACATCCAGGCAGAGTGCAGCAAGATGCAGGAGAGACATCATGTTTTAATTGCGTCTTTCTTCCAAAGACATTTCATGCCATTGGTTCTTTCTGTTTAAAATGAAGCTTCAAGCAACCATACTAGTGATGTCACATATTATAACAAGATGGCGTTACACATGCTGTCTCTCTCTGTCACAGCTGAGTTAAAAGTACCTGAGATGGCAATATCTACAGAGTGATTATAAATATTAATGAAAAATGAAGGTGATGTATTAGAAAACAGCTGGTTAAACTATGTACATTCAGTCAGCCAAGTGATTTCTCAGAGATGCTGATCTGAAAGTACAGGCTGAGTTTATCTTGTCTTTTATTAAACCAGACATGGCAGGAGCTGGCATCCTCCTTCCATCATCCAGGCTTTCTCTGCTAACGTGCTAAATGAGTTTCTTCTCTAACCTGTCACCTGGGTGGTGATCAGTGATCAGTGTGATAAAACTAAGATGATAAATCTCAGAGTAATTTACTTGTTTACTTGCTGTTGTTACTTGTGTACTGTGACACTCTGGGATCTGTTTGTGTTGCTCTTGCTCTGTCTACTCAGAGATTGTGGGAATTAAAAAACAAACAAACAGGAGTCTCTAGCTCAATGATGATGATGATGCTGTGTAAGCTAAATGCTGATTGGTTGAAAAGTTGGCTTGAACCGGAATAGCTGGAATGGCTCTGAGCACTAATCTCTTGGATGGGTGTTCTGGAACAACTTTTCGTTATATGTTTCATGTAATGACAATAAATTGATTCTGATTCAGAAAGAAAATAAAGCAAATGTCAAAGAAGCACAGAAATGTCTGCAGTGGACATGTTTAACTGGTTTTAACTCTCCTGGTGACAGCAGACGGCTACAGCATGTAGGTGATGGTCCACAGAGCTCTGAGTGGAACCTACAGACCAGCGACACACACCTGCCATCATGTCAGCTGTTGTTCCCGATGATGACGAGAGTTTTGCTCTTTTTGACAGTTTGTGCTGAGTTCAGTCAGGCATCAGGAGTCGAGTGTGCGTCTCTAATAACAAATGCATAAACACACAGATGTGTGGGAGCCAGAGGGAAGGTCGAACGAGGGTAAAACTTCATATCTGTGTGTGTTTGATATCAGTGTGTCAGAATCTCAGTAACAATCACTGAGTCCACAGTGATGGTTAAAGATAGCTCTGTGTGTGTGTGCGCGCGTGTGTGTGTGTGTGTGTGTGTGTGTGTGTGTGTGTGTGTGTGCATGTGCGTGTGTGTGTTTGAGATGATGGTGTTGTGAGGCAATAAATTCTGCCATCTGACACCAGTACACACAGACTCACATGCTGCCTTCAGGCCAGCTCATTAGACACACACACACACACACACACACACACTTGTTTAGTGTCCTTTGAAAAATGTTGCTGGTGTTTGAAACACATACGTTCGTTCCTCTGTCCTTGTGGGGACTTTCACTGTACAACACATTCAAAGGACCTGAGGTACGGTCCCTGACCTGAACCCTGAAACCTTAAACTACATCTAAACCCTCAAATCACCCTTTGAGATCTCCTG
>VUQJ01017239.1:27880-37962 GCA_015108635.1 Andinoacara biseriatus | reverse complement strand
TCAAAGCTTTGTACGTGAGGAGAAGGACTTTAAATTCTATTCTAGATTTAACAGGGAGCCAATGAAGTGAAGCCAATATGGGAGAGATATGCTCTCTCTTTCTAGTCCCTGTCAGTACTCTAGCAGCAGCATTTTGGATCAGCTGAAGGCTTTTCAGGGAGCTTTTAGGACAGCCTGATAATATAAAGAATTACAATAGTCCAGCCTAGAAGTAATAAAACAGTGTTTTCTGTTTTTTGGAATTTCTGATACTGTTTTGCCTCTGTTTGATTCTTTGTTAGTTAGTTGAGTTCTGAGTTAGTCAGGTCATGTCTGTGTCTTCCCCATTTAGTTATCACTTCCTGTTTTGGACTGTGAGTCAGTAGTGTTTACACTGTGCTTTGAGTCTGGTCCGTGTCACATCCTTGTTGTTGTTGCTCTCTACCTCAACAGCCTCAGCTTTGAGCCAGAGTCTCGCCGCGGCAGCTGTCCTCCTCACACGCTGCAACTCCTCCGCTGGTGTTGCCACAGGTCAGAGTGGGCAGGTTTTTTGCCCGCCTCTCCACCCGTTCCTGTTCCGCAGGTGGGGACGGCCTAGAACCGGCCCATCCCTGCATCCAATCCTGTTTCACGTGTGGGGGTGTCCGAGGACTGGTTGGTCTCTGCACCCATTGCTGTTCCGTGGGTGGGGGCTGCCTAGGACTGGCCTATATCTGCACCCATACCTGTTCAACAGGTGGTGGTGGCCAAGGTCTAGTCCGTTGCCGCACCCGTTCCTGTTCTGCGGGTGGAGACAGCCTAGAACCGGCCCATCTCTGCCCCCATACCCGCATCTGCAGTGTCAGTTCTTCACCTGCCTTTAGTGCCTGCAACGATTCCTCGTCAACCTTTCGGGCCTGCTCCTCCACCCCGTCAGTCATCCCAGCCTTCAGAGTCTGAACCTCCATCTCTACAGTCTGCAGAGTCTGTGCAAACTGTACAGTTCCAACCTGTGCAAATGAAATGGACCATGCAGCTGGGCCTCAGCCAAGGACTATTTTGCCCATGCCTGCTGACATCAGACCTTTTCAATCTCTTCACGGCCTGGCCAGGCCAAAGACAAAGCCTCCAGCACCTGAACCTGAGCATGAGGGTTCGGAGGGTCCTGCCACAGTTCGTCCATCTCTGCTGCTGGACCAGTGGCCAGTCTCCAGAGCTGTTTGGTCTAACATTCCTCCACCCACAGCCAGGCAGATTACCAGAACTCAGTTTGTTTGGACTCTTGTTCTCCCTTATTTTTGATTGTTCTGTTTGAATACGGAAGAAACCCAGGAAAAACAGGAGTGTTGGCAGGTATGATGGCTTTATGACCTATTCGGTCCAGCCAGGCTTAGCTTGAAAAAGCCACATATTGCACTCATTAAGTTGAGGTTGAGCTGACTCTTAGGTTTAGGTCACTCTCCAAAAATGCTTTGCTATAGTGCAATTTATATGTTTTGTTAGACCAACCCTGCCTGATCAGCATGGCTTTTCCACTCCACAGCCCTAGTTTGGAACGTAGACTTTGTGTTATAACTTTCAACTCAAAACCCAAGCTGATAAAACCCTTATGTCATCATTTGGATTATTCTCTAAGACTTGACAAAACCCCTTCAGAGCCAGTAGACATGATAAACACAGGTAGAATAGCAATGAGTAATGAGTTTTCTCAGGCTGGGCAGCACTCTCCATGGAAACTGACTTTCATGTATAAAATAAGTGGAGCTCCCCTTTAAAGACACATTATACTGTTAATGTTAAAGCACTGAATTTGATGGAAAATATAGGAGGCCATCAATGCACATGACTCTTCTTTAAAATCCTTAAATACTTTGTCCTATGTCTGTACTCCCTGTCTATGTTCTTATGTAATACAAAATCTCTAGTAGTTGACTCTAACACGTGCATGCCTAATGACTCATCTTTAGAAAGTTCATCTTCAAATTATTTTGCTTGTGGTTTAAATAGAAAACTAGCCCAAAAGTTCAGTTTCCTATCCTGACATTAGCACATAGAGAATGTGAGAGAGCAACGTTCAAGCCACAAACACTCTTATTATTGAAGTGTGCTATGAGTGCCTCTCACCACAGCTGTGCTTTTGGCTTTACCAGTGAAACCTGGTCAGACCCTTTGGCATTGATGACAAAAAAACAGCATCTGTGTGATGTCTGAGGTGAAAGTACATTCAAAGTCAACATCAGGTTTGTCTTTTGATAGACCTGTTAGTGCTGAATTCTGCAGAAGTGAACACTGTTTTCAGATGACTAATGTGAATGGACAAAAGGTGAATGACTAGTTCAAGGAGGACTTCTATTTCATAAACGGCTGTGAAAATATGACTTTTCTAGGGCTTTCCCTTCTGCTAACCCATCAGTGTAAACACAAAGGTGCCCTCAATGAAATAAAGGATTATAAAACAATACTTTCAGTTGTGAGAAAAGTAAAGTGAAATAGGTTGAACAAAGGAGCAAACTGTAATCTCATAACAGAATAGTGCTGTGCTGTATAGAAATAATCTGGCCAGGGTTCCCATCTGCACTAATTGTTTCCAGATATACTGTACAGTTTCTGCGCAGTGGCTACGAGGACCCCTCCCTGTCTGTCTGTGCGTCTGGAGCAAAAGGCCTCTCTCCATCTGTCTGCGAGCTGCAAGGTCATACTGCAGCCTACACCCTTGACTTGCATCTCCCTGTTTGTCTGGTGGCAACCAGATCCAGTGTGATTGTCTAACTGACCACTGACTGGAAAAAAACTGTACTTAATTACCTGTTCAAAAAAGAGCTGAAGTTTATGCAGTTTGTTGGGCTGGTGCATTTAGGTGTGTGTTAACGCAATGCCAATGAGGAAAAACAACTGTTGTGGACCTTGAATTTTGTGGTTGTTGTATTCTTATTTTGGCTTCTGGAACGGGGTTTATTATTGTTCTCTTTTTTGATTTGTTTTGAGTCTTGATTCCTGTGTTGGTGTGATCATGCACGGGGTTTGAGCGTCTTTTGAGGTTTGCAGTACAAGCAGGTATTTACTTGCTGTTTTATTTCACGAGTCTTCTGTCTCTTGTACCTCACTGCCAGTTTTACTTCCTTTGTCATTATCTTGATTTGTTTCAGCTGTGTCTTGTTACCCAGGTTTTTCTACTGTTCCTGATTACCGCCTGTGTGTGTATATAACTTCAGTTTGCCTTTGTCAGTATGTTCCTGCTTTCTTGGGTCATTTGCTATGTCTTTGGTATGCTATTTAATAAAGAGTTAGCTTTTTGCATTTTATCTTTAGTTTGTATCTTGCACAAACCTTGATATTAACAGCAATGAGCATAGAAGCAATACTGCACATCAAACTGAGAAGGGTTTTAAGGCCATTTCTAAACTATTTGAAGTTAATCATTCTACAGTGAGAAATCTCTCACAAGTGGAGAACATTCAAGACAGCTGCCATTCTTCAAAGCAGTGGACAGCCCAACAAACTGACTCCAAGGTCAGACTCGAGCTCTATCTCAGACTCTACAGGCCTGAGTTAGCATGTTAAATGTTAAAGTTCATGACAGTACAATTAGAAAAAACTGAACAAGTGTGGCTTTTTGGAAGTAGCCAGGTGAAAACCTCTCCTTAAAAAATAAAAATAAAAATGGAGTTATTAAAGGTGGCTCCACAAGCTATTGAATCACAGGGTATACTTAGTTTTCACAGGATGGTGACAATTTTTTTTATTTGTTCATATGATTGTATGCTGATTGAATACTCTTCACATTATCAGCATACCTGCCCAAAGGTGAGAGACAGTGGAAAATCTCCCCATCCTCCCACCATCCTCCTCCCAACAACATGATTCTTCTGCAGCTAAAACAAGAGACAGTGGATTCCTCAGCAAAGTGAGGAGGAAGTGATGACGCAGGAAGGAGTTATCACTCAGCTAGCTGTCAAACCGGCAGCAGACAACCCAGGTTTCACAAGTTTCTCCTACTTCACCACAGACTGCAAGAAACATGTTTTCCATTCTCAAGAGGGGTGAGTCAGTGCAAGTTTTACAATAGTGTAGTGGTTAAAAAAATGTAAACTATAGAGATTATATTGCAAAGTCCCAATGTAAAATTTTCTTTTCTATGTTACAGCTTCAAGAAACAATTTGAATATTTCGTCAAAAACATTTTTTCCGTCTTTCTGAGATTTAAGTGAGAGAATGGATTGTTTGCCATATAATGAAGCTGTAGCTTGTCCAAAATGGTGAACAAGTTAATTTCACATGCTTAACAGTCATGTGACTGCAAAACCTGAATAAACACATTAATTATAATTTGACATTGGAAACAAACATCTCCCTTCAGTACATCTGACTTGTTCATACTGTACCATTGTATTTTTTTAAAGGATGATTTCTTTGTCATATTTACAAGTCTTAATCCACTTAAATGCATCATGGTTATCTTCTACTCCCCAAATAGTTTGTATGAATCATCAACCGTGAGCTCACTGCTATTTCTCCAGCTGTATTCAGTCATGGCTAAATCCATCATCAGCAGAGATGGTGAAGGCAATGACGCAGGAAGGAACTATTACTCTATCTGCCAAATCAGCGGCAGTAAACTTGGAGTTTTAACAACTGATCTAATGCATTTTGTAGACATGACTACAGAGAGTCCAATTATGATTTATAATACAGTATTTATACTCATTTTGTAACCAGAATTCACTGTATTGCTATTTTTCCGCTTTCTGAGATCACTGTCATGTTTTTGGTCTGTCTGGGCATTCTGTGGGGAAAAGACAGGGGTCACCGCCCATTTGCTATTCCAAGTTAATATTTCTAAACTCAGAAAACAAGACTAAACATTGGACTAAATAATTGCTTAATGACATTTCTGCAATTTAGTCTGATTTAAGATTAAACATGTAGGCCCAGTGGTGGTCTCACTTACAGTACAATGACTGAAGGGTTTGACACTTAAATAATTACAAGGTGTTATGCGATGCTGTGTGAATATGAAGCCTTGTCCTAGTGAGCAGAGCTTTTACAGAGCACCTCTGACAGCAAGGTGTTCTGTCGCAGCATGAATACACGGCCTGTCTTAGGTACGGTCACTGTTCCCAACACGTCTCCTTTATACCCTTTAAATGTTCACTATGCTGAATTATCCCCAATGTTTCTGATTCTGAGTCTGATATCAATTTTAACATTTTTCTCTTTTCTTTGCCTCCATCCATCTGTATTTTTCCCCTCATTTTCCATTCTGTGACATATTGTATATAGCACTCTGTATTATTTTTTTTTTTTTACCTTGTATGTTTTGTCTATGCTTCAAACACTTAAGCCTAACTTGGCCGACTGACTTTCATTAAGCATGTGCTGTATAAACTGAAGGTTGTACCTTTCCTGCCTTTTGAGTGCGACCTTCTGTGGTTAACTGTATGCTACAATACCATTGCTTCTCACGGTAACTGTTCCCAGGTATGTTATTCTCCTGCCTTTTGGACATGTGGTTTAGCGTGCCTGGCAGGGCGGCAGGCAGCTCTCCTGGCTCGATGTGTTTATGCAGGTGCAGGACGTTCATGACACACCGCCCTGCAGAGTATTTTGGAGGTGCTTTTCAGAGCAGCTTACCCTGCAGTATTAGAAGGGGCCGCCTATATGTGGCATTTAAGTGGGACAGCCCAGAAAAGGCATTTCCTCGGCTTACTGGAAATGGAGTCTTAAAACGCTTGAAACAGAGTCAAACATATCATAGTGAGAAATGTTCTAATGACAGCCAAAAGACTGATGTTCCCAAACACAATGTGAGACAACAAGATCATCAAAAAGAAGAATGTTGAGTATGTCTTGCAGAAGCCACCATATTTGTTTGAACTTTTTGTTTACTGAGCATGCACTTTCTTATCATACTTTATAATAAATTAAACAATCAAAAAAAAAACACTGCTATGCACTTTGTGTTAAGCAAATTGCAGACAAGGAAACTAGCTTAAAGGGCTTGCTTGATATTGCTGAAAAACATTTAATGCTTTGTTGCTAAGAGACTGCAAAATTTCCAGATGTATCAGAGTTTCTAAGAGTGAATACCAACAGCTTTAGAAACAAATGCAAAACATCTGTCTTTTGACACCTGGCCAAACTGCTGTTTGTATTGTATTCATTTAACTCGTATTTTTATATGATGTGTGCACCGGATTGGCAGGTTACATAAATTGTAACTGTTTAGCCCTGTGAAAGATGGGTGATGTGTCCAGGTTGTACTCTACTCCTTTTCCTAGTGGGAGCCAGGTTAAGTTTGAGCCCCCCCCCCCATTATAAATGGATTGGAAGAAATGTTTATCTAATTAAAAGTGAGTTGATCGGTCAACTCTTGAAATGAATCAGAATCTTTTCTTGTAAATTCTGCTGAAGTGTAATCACAGAAGAATATCATTATAATGAAATGCACATGCCATTTTAACAATATCATCTTTAATAAACATTAAACAATCTTGCCAGTATTTGAAGCAGGATGGAAATGTGCTATTTTATTAGCAGATCCAAGCTGCTCCTGATAACCAGCTTAATAGTTCATTTGGGAAGGGGACAGTGGTCACTGGTAGAAGTAATGACAGCCCAATCGTTTACTATAGTTTCATTGTCAGGAAGCATGGGAGAAAAGAATAGCCTTGCCCTGCTTGGCTGACACTGTTCTGCAAATTTTCCTGGATAATGAATTCCTCTGGTTTGGTCAGCCAACAGTAAAAAGCAGGATAAAGGAGGAGGAGGACATAAAGAGTGAGAAAGGAGGCCTGAGGTGCTTGTCCAGTCAGCATGGAGGGTGTTAGCAAGCCCTCTGTATTGTGGATAATTGCAGATTACTGGTTAGATAAGTGGATTGACTAGAAATGAGTGTGTTAGAGGACAGAATGCAGCGACATTGCAGCAACAACAAGCTGAATTTCAATTTTAAAGAATCTTCTAAGGAAGAACTTCATTCTATACTTCATCAAGTCTTCATGAACCCTGGTACTTCGATCAGAGGAAGGAAATTACCAGAGCAAATTCTTGCAGTGCAAATTAGAAACCAGGCCTGCTGGCCACAGAAAGCTGAGTTCAGTCCAGCATGCATCTATCTGCTATCCTTCACATTAACAACCAGCACCGGGGCTGACTGGATTTACACAGGCATAGACGTCTGTAGTATTCTCGCTTTCCAGCATGTTCCACTTTAAAGCATATGAACTTTGGCACCAGTTTAAAATGAGCGCACGCTCAATGAGCCATACTGTTGCTACACTGGTTCAAACACAGATGCATCTTAAAACAGAGTCTGAACATACACATAGTACACTGCGCCTCTACATCGGAGTGAACTAGGTTGAGAAATTTGAAAGAAAACAAACAGGATTCCAGAGCGGTGCGGTGTGGCGTGAGACTGCTGGACTGAAACACAAAGAGAGGCCTGTTCACAGCATACAGGAGCATTCCAGCTAACAGAACAGGCTCTGGGATGCTGTTGACATAAGCTACTTTAGAATGTTTGTGCAATAGCTTTTGACCACTTGATTAAAAATATCGTTTGATGCTGAAGCGGCTGTGTCCTAGCAAGGGGCAGTTCAGACTGGTCTGAGCAGAGCAACACGTTGCATGAATGGATGGTACTTATGAAAAGATGAGCACTCAACGGTTTGCCCGGAACAGTCAGCCCACTGAGGATGATCATCCAGGTGTCATTTTAGATAACTTCATAGAAAATTTATTGACAATATTGATTGGTTGTCAGTTTTGCACAGATAGTCATGGTCCCAAATCATGTATCATAAAAGTCTGATTTTGTGAACTACTGAATATTCATCTTTCCATAAACCTTTGCTCATGAATTCAGTGAAGATGTGGTTTGCACTTTGGTTCATCATTCAAATAGCAAAACCAACGATGCTCCCATCAGTCTCAGATACACTTGATGAATGGTGTTAAATGACAAATGTTACAATGTTAGCAAACATGGTAAATATCTCTATGTTATGCATTTGCAATCAAAATCAATCTCTTGGGTTTTAAATTGAAGCCAACGTAGAGGTACCAAAAACTAGATTTCATTAATTAGACAATAGTGGATGGTTTCAAAAGCAAGTCATTCCCTGTCCACTTGTTAAGTCTGGCATCACTGATTGATGTTACCAAAGAGACAAGAAAAGGTCCTGGTGGGGATGAGACAAATGATCAAGATCAACATGAAAGCTTTCTATATGTACAGGAAATACAGGAGAACTGAAATACTGTTTCTCTTTCACCTTAGCATAAAAGAAGAATAAAGAGAAGTTAAAAGGACACACCAGGGAATTTATTTAAATATCAAATCTATGTACAATAGTGGCAGCAGTGCAAATAAAGTAACAGATGTACATGAACATATAAAATATATAAATAAATAAATAAATTAATAGAGCAGCTTGTGAGTTGTGCATGGACAATAGTGCAAATGACCAACAACAGCAGGCATGAGAGTAAGTGCAAGTGGTTACAGTAAAGTCCCAAAGACAATCCTTGTATGAGTCCTTGTACGAGTCCTTGTATGCAACCAGCTAAGATTGAGTTCTTGTGTAACTGTGTGTTTCAGTCCAGGGATAGAGGGTAGAAGGAGAAGGTAGTGAACAGAGTTCAGGCTCCCGACAGCCTGGTGAATAAAGCTGCTTGACAGGTTGGTGGAGTGAGCCCAGAGGCTCCGGTATCTCCTCCATGAAGGCAGGAGGCTGAAGAGAGAGTGGGAGGGGTGGGAGGGGTCACAAGCGATGCTGATGGATCTGCAGGTGAGGTGGGTGTTGAAAATGTCCATGAGAGAGGGCAGAGGGACACAGAGGATCTTGCTGACTATATTCACTTTGCTTTGCAAGGTCCTCCGGCAGGAGGTCGCGCAGCCTCCGTACCACATATTGAGGCCAGTGGTGACACTCAGTGGTACCCCAGTAGAACGACCACATAATGACAGGTGGGACAGGTGCAGTTCTCAGGAAGTAGATTTTGAGCCTCTTGGCCAGCAATGTGGTGTTGTCGGACCAGGAGAGGTGCACCCCCAGGATCTTGATGCCTGTCACCCTCTCCACAGCAGCACCACTGATGGTCAGTGGGGGATGTTGTGAATGTCCTCTGCTGAAGTCTACTACAATCTCTTTGGTCTTTTCCACATTCAGAAAGAGATTTTTGTTTTTACATCTCTGGACCTGATAGCTTGCCTTGTTCCTGCAGTTGGCTTCATCATTTTTAGACCACAGTTGTGTCACCCACAAATTGTGGTTGATGCTGTAGGTTTGTGCAGTCATGGGTCAGTAGAGCGAAGAACAGTGGGCTGAGCACACACGGTTATGGGGCCTCAGTGCTCAGCGTGATGGTCTTGGAGGTGTTACTACCAACCTGCACATTTTGTGGCCTCCCTGTCAGAAAGTCCAGTACCCAGTTACAGAGAGAGGTTAGCGGTCCCAAGTGTCCGAGTTTTTGTATTAGCTGCTGCGGAATGATTGTGTTGAATGCTGAACTGAAATCTTAGAACAGCATCCAAACACAAGTTCTTTGTGTCCAGGTGGGTGAGGGCTGTATGCAGAGCAGCAGAAATGCTGTCATATGGCTGGAAAAGACTGACAAAACTTCTGCCAAGATAAGTCCAAGATGAACCCATCCACTACAAGAATAGCCATTCATCTGCTGATGCATGGTTTTGAATAATTGAGAGTGAGAGAGTAACTCTTGTCTGAAGTGTTCAAGTGTTCATTTGGTGGATAGAACTCCCATAACTGCTTTGAATGATGGTTGGGTGCCGTTTATTGTGTCCAGCATTCACTTGTACTAAAATACACTCCGAGGAGTCGGCTGTTCATTTTGTTTCGTCTCTTTCTGAACATAGTTGGGAAAATTGACAGGAATATGATTTAAATTCAGAATGACTGTAACAATACAGCACAACACTTTGTGAAGACAATTCATTCACAGCCATTTAGACATCCAGAAGGGATTTGACCAAATAGTCAGGAAGTAAAACTAGACACATTTCCTGCATACTTTAATTTTATTTTAGGTCATTTTATAAATATTGTTTTCATTAGTTTTCCCCCCCCCCCCCCAAAAAAAAAAGCCATCTAGTTTAATGC
>VUQJ01017237.1:8053-19325 GCA_015108635.1 Andinoacara biseriatus | reverse complement strand
GTGCTTGTGCCCAGGTGCTTGCAAGCCTGAAATTTTGGAGACACGGTCACAGGAAAGTACCCCTGCTGTTTTCACCAATTGTTTTCAGGCAGTTAAGGTGGAACAGAATTAATCAGTGAGTGGTTGTGAGGGCAGGCTTGCTGCTTTTTTTGGTGGCGGTCAGGGATACTCTAGTCACACTGGTATGAAAGAGTATTTCTGAAACCCAAATACTGAACTGGTGCCCAAGTTGGTGGCAATCCAAACGACATATAGTATCTGGGGAGTTTTTATGTGTCATGTGGCAGCAGCTCTGTGACAGTAAGGCTCCACACTATGTAATCCAGAGTTTTCCTAAGTTTCTTGTGTTTCTATAGTTTATTCTTGCATATCTTTGCAACTTACACATTTTTCAGCAACTGATATAAAGAAATCTTCCTTTGGGAATTATTAATATCCTTTTCTGATTCTGTGTGCTTTAATTACAGAACCAAACACACAAAGGTATTTAGTCATTCGCTTTGACTTAGCTCTTCCAGCACAGGAATGCTGGCTAATGTTCTTGGATGAGAGTTTACTCCTTTTCCAAAACTCTTATCTAAGCAGATATTAAATTATTTCTTCAGTACATTAAATATGAGCAGAAAAGAAAATAATTCTTTGGCACATGGACCTTGGTCTACAGTATTTGAACATCTACACTAATAATTAAAGTCAGGTCAGTCTTGTTTGAAGCCTGTAGCTGCAAGATGAGAAGTGGTGAGCAAACCTTGCATTATGTAGAGCATGAGGATACATGAGGAGATGGACTTGGAGGTCACCTGGATCCACCACTGGAAGAAAAATGGGAACAGCAACACTCTGACCAGACCCTTTCGAGTCAGAGCCGTCCATGGACTCTCAGGTTTAGCTTTGCTAAATGTCGATCCTGAGGGAATGAAACGGACGGTCTGTTCAAACTAAATTTACTTTAAACGATGGAGTTGGGCCAAAGTAAAGAAGGGATTAAACAGAGGTAAAGAAGTGAGGCAAGTAGAGCACTGCAGGAAACATACAAATACACAATGCATAGTGTATCTGCTTTATGCATTAATTTACTCATAAGACATTTATTTCTGAATTTGTAAATAAAGGTAACTATTTGCACTCACCTCTGACTAAATCAACATCAATGAGGTCTGCCTTGATGTGACCCGTCTTCTTTGGTTTGCTGTCCAAACCCTGTATAAACAGCAAAGGCTTCTTCCTCAACTTACAGATCAAACAACATAAAACATTTATTCCATTAAAGAGAAAAGTATCTTACATTTAGATCTGCTTTCTCAAGAGATTTCTCCCAAACTTGTTGATCATAGGCCCCAATCTGTAATAAAAAACACTTTCCTAATTATCTTCCTTCAAACAAAACACAAGAAGTGAGAGAAACTAAATAATCAAACAAAAACTTGTCAAGTTAAATCTAAGAAAAAATATGTAATATAACCATGTTTCTGTGCATGTCTACGATAAAAGACAGTTTCAAGACAGAGTTGTTTTTAGAAAAAAAAAACTCTCTTTCTCAATGTACTAAGAGGCAAAGCTGACATCTTAATTTATCATGAGATATAAGGATGTTAAAGAAAGTAAATGCATTTAAAATGAATAAGAACAATGAAAATTTAAGAAAAGATATTTCAAAATAAATGCACATAGAACACTTTATTCTTTGCTCCACTGCTTTTAGAACATGTCAGCATTTGTCACTAGCTTTAAGTAAAGTAAATTAACATTAAATTGCTGGTAATTTACTAATCAGTAATCAAGTAAATGTCTGTGTTTCAGCAGACTTGTTTTATTTTCTTACTGAACAAATAAATAATAAATATTAGTAAATTAAGATACAAAAGCAAGCAAGCAAGGCTTAATATATCTCTTATTTTTCTCCTCCCAAATATAGTTTTGATGGGTTTTTAAGGGCAAAAGCTATTCTACCTTTGTCTATTTTACATATCAGGAACAACATATGAAAATTAGGCTAACTGTGGCTCAGTTACGTATTTTCCAATAAAAAGAATCAGATATATAATTTTACTTCCATGCATGCCACACATACGTTATTATAGATACAAATATTTATTGCCAGTACTACAAAATCCACAGTAAATAATGAGAATAAAACTGATTAGTTTCTAAATTGCATTAACTGTACTGGATGTGTTGCTCTTACCTTCTCTTGATACCAGGCTATTCTGGCCATTGTCATTAGATACTGGAACCAGTCTACCCGAGTCAGGTCATTTCACAGTAAAGAGAGGAGGACTGGGCACAAAGCCGGATGTGTTTACTAAACAGAAAGTTTGCACGGGCCCAATACTGAAGCTGGAAAAAAGCAGAACTAAAAGGAGTGGCCCGCAAAGGAAAGCAGATATAAATGTTGGCGTGAAACAAGCACCTGTGAACACACAGGCACGCTAAGGGTGAGCTAAATGTAGCCAAAAACAACTTACCTGTCACTAAACAGCACCGTGGCTTTGGCACACAGCGGAATAAACTTTTACTGATCATCACAAATTGTTCGTTAACACATTGTTGTTGTCATCAGTTTCAGTCGCATTGCAGCGTCTTTTTGTAAAATTAAGCTAACTATTAGCAACGCTATTATGATTTGCTTTCTCTTCCGCCAAGTTTCGACGCGGATAATCTCTGCAAATGTTACATTTTAACGGCTATTCTTCTCATACACATATGTTTTCTTGTTTATTTCAGCTGTTAAGTACTTTTTAGCTCATTCTTCCGCTTCTCTTTTCCGGGGTTGTTGTGTTTGTTTTATGGCGCGTACCATTCCCCGAGCTTTGTCTCTCAGGTGTAAATTTCAGACTATCCAAAATAGAAAAGCCTTTCAAATATGTATATAATTGTCAAATCTTGAGGAATCAGTATTATCTAAAGCTGTGGACACAAAATATATGTTCTTATACATAATTTAACGATGAAAAGTGTACACCTGAAGAGGGGAAGCGCTACCTGAGAGTCAAATCCAAGGAAGGATAATACTCAGTGTGTTCCTAATATTTCGGCCAATGACAGCGCAGCTACGCTAGAAACGCTAGTATCAACAATATTCCCGTTTAATTCTATTTAGAAAATAGCATAGCAGCATTTTTAACAACTAACGAGGGCAGTCTGTATTTTTTCACGTTAATTAAAATTTTTAAAGAAAATTTTCCAAAAGGCAAGACATGTTGTAAATCCCATTTTAAAAAAAATTTTTTTCTTGCCAAATGATAGTTTAAGGGGTTTGATTTGGCTAAAGGGACATCTCACCCATGTTTAAAATTTTTAGTCCTACCGTATCAATCGTGTGGGAAAATGTGTACTATAGATTCCCTGAAAAGTACTGAAAGAAGTGTTGTGTGTAAAAGCACCCAGTTTAAATTGCTTTTGTATGAATCCAAGGATAATGAAGGGATATCTGGCATATTTGACTCTTTCAGTTAACACATAGATCCGTAATTTACATTTAATTATAATTCTGATGAAAAATATTAAGAATACACACTACAAGCCATGCAACACTACACTCTAGTACTGCTGTCTGAAGAGTTCATTGCTTAGCTAAATAACAGTCTTCTCAAAATGTTAAGGTCTAATAGAATGACTCTGCTGTCTAGCAGGTGAGTCGGCAAGCTGTCAAGATAGAGACAGAGTCATTTGTCATTCGACTCTTGAGTGTCCGCTGACGGCTGGTTGTGCTCAGCTGCACAGACGATCTTCGTCTTGACCTTTTTGTTGGAGGAAATGATAAAGTAGGGGCTGAGAGAGGCGTAGCACGAAGAGAAAAACACTCTCATATCAGCCACCACTGGTGACACTTTTGCCACCGTCAGCATGTAGATCCAGATCACATTATCAATCCCGAAGAAGACCACATAGAGAACTACCAGGGTGAGCACTGTTTTGGCTGCTCTGGTCTCTGCCCCTCCACCCTGAGAGCGACGGATCCCTCTCACTTGGTGGCTGTGGCGGTGGAGAAGCAGCAGGATGTAAGAGCTGGAGCCCACCATTAGGGCAACAAATGCAAAATCCCGCCCTGAGACAGCCACCCCATTAATCACGTAGGATATGTTGTCTCTGAAGTCCACATGACAGAAGCCCAGATTTAAGGTGAAGGCAGGAACAGTGCCATTTCTTGGAGCCATGGAGAAAAAAGGAGCTGCTATACATATGGCCATATTGAAGAGCCACAGCCCTGCAAAGGTGGGGAGAACCAGGGAAGGAAGCGCAGGCTTCAGCCTGGACAAGTAAGGCCCTGGGGGGGTGATGGTCACTGCCTGAAACACACTGAGCATGCAGGTTAAGCAGACTGACAAAGCTCGGCTGATGCGGTAGGCATAGATCACTATCTTACAGCCGGGATCATTCAGTAGGTCCTTCAGCCCGAACACAGTCATTGTTTGGGGGACACAGCGAGTCAGCAGCAGCATCAGGTTGGCGAAGGCCAGGTGGCACAGGATCATGTCCACAGGAAGGAGTTTCGGTTCAGTGAAAATGATATGGGCATATGCCAGAAGTACCACAGCGTTACCTAAAATGCCCATACCTGTTTGCAAGAGGAAGGAGACCCCTTTGATGGTCACACACAGATCCATGACAGCAAAACCTGCAGGGGTCATGATTTGCAAAGCAAAAAATCAAAACTGTGATAAATACTATGCATAAAACATTGATCTTCCAAGTTGGTTAGATTATATAAAACCAGATAACACAAATATAATTGTATGATCTGTAGTGAAAATGATGCCCACCTGAAGCTGCTGTGTAGGGAATTAAGTGTTGAAAGGGCTTTATAAGTGTAATATATAATCCCAGATGCTCCTCAAGACTATTGGCCAAGACTTCACTGTTCAGCCCACAGTTTGGGAAGTTAATGTAACAAACCAAATATGACTCATAGTCTCAGAGGACAAGAACCACAAAGGAAACAGTACCCCCATGGATGCTTAAACTTTTTTGGCTTGATATACTGTACCTTTCTACCACTATATAGCTTATAAGAGATAATGATGGGAAAATATAGATTCTCTGCCCAAAAACACACCAATACTACTAAAGGGTAAGTAGTATCAGTGAAGGACCATTAAGGCAGGATTTTAAATGAAAAAGAGCTCAAATTTAAAAGATTCCAACATGATTTTTCCAACTCAATCTGATCATATTAATTTTGAAATAATATTAAAAATGCTCCAGAAGCATCATTTCAACAAGCACAACATAAAACAAGACATGTTTCCACATGTACACTTTCTGTACATGTTGAAATTCGTTTTATGACAGTTTTCGCAGTATTCTAATATTTACTTTCTTTCACAGATTCAAGAGAAGATTTAAATTTCTGAGTTTAGCCTAGGAAAATAACTTCCTCATGTAAACTCTTAAGTGCTATTTTCCTGCACTCTGAAATATCGTGAAACCATTTCCCTGTGGAGTTAAAAAAAAAATAGGGTTGATTGACCACGTGGAGACAACGGCGAGTGGTTTCTGTTTACGCGAAAGCAGCCTCGTGATGCTCCGAATGAGCCATCAAGAGGCTTTTACATGCACAGCTGGTGCTTCAGGGTGCGCTCCTTTTCTCCATCATGTCCTGGGAGCACAACAAAGACACAGAGGAGCAAAACAATTAGCCATATAACAATGCATGTCTGCACTAATTGGAGGCACAGAGACAACCAGCCATTATTAATTTATGTTGTAATTCTCACATACACTGACATACACTACAACAGGAGTTTGTTATAAGAATCCAGCCTTTATAACCATTTAAACTGTCTTTTTAAGGACTCTAACCTGGTCAGAGAATTTAGACTGTGTGTTGAAACAGTGTTGTTTGAGAAGTTTGCTTTCCCCAGGGGTGGGGGCCTTGGAATAAATAATCACTACATGTGTTATGTGTGTGTGTGTGCGTGTGTGTGTTTTTAACATGTTTATATGTTCGGAAAGCTAATTAAAATGGCAAGTTCAAGCGTGTCCTTCTCAGGGGATTGCAACAGTACGCTTCATTGCAAGTTTAAAGATTTTTTTTCTTGACATGAGATACATTGTGGCTGATGTAAACTGTTTTTTGGCATTGCAATAATTCAATTTTATAGTCTGACACAATAATAGGTATACAAGCATGGTAAATGGACTGGTACCTATATAGCACCTTTCTACTCATTTTTGAGTCCTTGAAGCATTTCTACTACAATCATACATTCATTCAGCGCTTTTTTAAATCTATACCTAAACACTTTTATCAAACATTTACACTGACGGATGCATTGGGGTCAACTCTGGGTTTAGTATCTTGCTCAAGCATACGTTGACACATGGACAGGAAGAGCTGGGAATCAATTCTGATTGGTACAGTATATGACCTGCTCTACCACCTGAGCCACAGCGGTCACCAGTATGTTATGTTATATCGTATCAAAAACTACAGACACCATCATGGACATTACTATTTTGAAGATCTTTGCAAAATGAGAACAATCAGCACATCATTTCCTCAGGCTCAGATTATACTCCCTTGTGGACAGCTGCAGACACCTGGGATGTATCACTGTCCATATTATGCTACTTTCTATCTGTGTGAAATCTGCTTTGACGTCAAGTGCATAGTTGTGTAGTGGCCTTTTGACAAGTCCACACAGTTGCAGCAATCTGGAAGGTGTGCAAATGTCATGCACACCCTGACGAAACTGATGTGAAGAGGACACAAACGGACCCTCGCAGTGCCTCGTGCATGTGTCATGTGAAAATTGTAGGACTGGTCGTAGTTTATGTAAATGCATTCTCAAACTCAGGTCCCTTCTTAGGTGTTTAGCTCATTTTAGTTAGGAGAAATGTCACTTCTCAGCCTTTTGCTCCTTTAAATATGCTGCTGAGGGCAAAAATCTTTGGGTAGAGGGGGTATTTAATCTTTCCAACAGAAAGAAAAATGCAGTTTAGGAAGCTTTTGGCTTAGCAGCCTCTCAAGGCGATGGGGACAGGGATCATCTAAAACTCATTAACTATAAACTCTGAGGGAACCTGTGTTTCATGTTTGCTATCTTTCAATGCAACACAAGCAAGATAAGTGATTCTGATGTTTATGCCTTACTGTCTGTCCGAGCTGTTTCTGTTTTAATGATGTGAAACAGCAAAGCTGGACCAACCTCGAGAAAAGCAGCACATCTGCACTAAATGTCCAATAGCCAATAGTGGAAATGTGCAAAAGCAACATTATTGTCATCACATGCATTCTGCTCATAGTGTTCACATGATATCACACTATATAGTGTGTAATATAGTTCACACACTATATCAAAGGGTAAAATTTCAAAGCAGGACGTGTCTCTTGTGTTCTTACAGGAACTGAGCTTAATGTTCCCTACCAGTTCTCGCCTGTTAAATCATTTTGTCCTTACAACATCCTCACAGTTTAGGTTAAATTCTATTAATAATTTTTATTGCTGTGGATGAATTACACAATCATAAATCGGATGCTATGTCCCGCTCCAAATGAGAATTGTAGGTGATCTATCGTGCAGAGCGAGTGGAATGTCCTCTGGCTTTTCCTTTGTTTTCTCTTTCTCCACTGGAGGACACTGTGGTGTTGGTATCTGTTCAACCAACACAGGGAGGGTTTCAAAAAAAAAGATTGTAGAAATGAAAAATGCAAAAGTAATGTTGAGGGGTTTTATTCATAGATCTATATATAGGTTCAGTAATTAGAAAATTGATTTAGTAGCCTCCACTTAGTGAAAAAGTGGCACTGAGAAATTATTGTAATCTCTTTTTTGACAATAAACATGGAACTGATGGATATTGTGCTTTCTTTAATGTCTTTTTCCTCATCCACTGGTGAGCACTTTCTAAGAGGACAAACACAGCTTCCACTGTGTTATCCTGTCTGAAACCCAATGCAGGTACAGAAGCAGTCATCTGAATTGATCTCAAGTAATTGGAGGCTGAAGGAAGAGAAGTCAATGGACCATGCAAAACAGATCCTACCTGTCTGCCAGTATAAGAACACAAACACCCTGACTACATCAGGAGAGAAGGATCACAGCGTGACAGGCTCAAGGTCCACTTTAGACCTCTTTAGCTCTGACAGTTCTCAGGTAGGACTTTAACCTTTTAAATGATTTTTTTCCTCATACATCTGAATGCTAGGCACTGTTTGACATTTGCAAGTACATGACAAATAACATCTTGATAATGTGACTTTATTGATTTGTTTTACACTTCCTGCAGGAATGGCATCAGAAGTGTTTGTTCGTCGGATGCTCTATCTCTCCCTGACCGTTGTGGGAATTCCCAGTAATGCAACTGTAATCGTGGCATTTCTGATCTTGCTGTACAAGGAGAAGCAACTTTTAACAGCTGATGCCATTCTCCTGCACCTGGTGTGTGTCAGCCTGCTGGTGGTGGTTGTACGTGCTTTGCTGGAGGCCCCTGCCTCCTTCCGTCTAGCCGACATCTTTGGAAACGCAGGCTCTAAATCGGTGATCTTTATCTACAGAACATCACGCTCTCTCTCAGTCTGGCTCACCTTCCTGCCGAGTGCCTACAAGTGCTTGAGCATTGCCCCTCCGGGATCAAGATGGGCTGCTACCCGTGTCTTGTTAGGCCTCTATTTGGCCTTTGTGTTTGTTTTCCTTTGGGTTATCAATGCCTGCATGACGACAGCAGCCATACTGTTTTCTTTCAGTACCAAGAATGAAACTGTCATTAATGTACAATTCTGCTCTGTGAACTTTCCATCAAAGTTGTCCAGAGATACAAACGGGGCAGTCCAAGTTGCCAGGGATGTTGCGCCTTTGGCCTTCATGACTCTAGCAAGACTAATTATCCTGGTCTTCCTTTACAAGCACAGCCAGCAGGTGAGGGGGCTCTGCAGTGGTGGCGGTGGCAGAGGTGGAGGAAATGGTGGGGCTGAGCAATGTGCTGCCAAAGCTGTGGTGGCACCTGTGACCTTGTATGTTGTCCTCTATGGGGTAGATAACGGGCTTTGGGTGTACACCCTCACTGTGAAGAATACCACGAGTTCCTCACTGATCTCGGACCTGCGTGCATTCTTTGGCTCGCTGTATACAGCGCTAAGCCCTCTGGTTATCATTGCATCAAACAGGAAGGCGAATCGCCGGCTGGAGTGTGTAGCACATGAAAAGTCTGTTGTGGAGAAAAGCAAAAATCTTTCTAACATATGAGGCCTGCTGGGATCAGTTGAACACTGGGCTGCAGGGGAAGCTGAGATTAACCTGAGACAGACTCTGGGTCATGCATGGGTTATTCTGTCCTTGAAACATATTGGGTACACTCCCTTCCACAATTGACCAGTTTTGCCTAAAATCTGGGAATTGCTCTGTAATGGTGTTGATAGTTATGAATTTTCAACAGGATGCCTTTTTCTTTGTTAAAGATTCTTGTTCTTGAGATTTTTCAGATATGTTCTAATTTAAATACCTAACAGCTGCTTATTCATTATGTCACCATCAATCATAACAACCCTGTTATTAAGTACAAGTCTGTACGGATCTCTGCTGATCTGGCACTATGTTGTTTTGTTAGTTAATACTCCCGCCACATTAATTGGGAGGAAGAATTATAGTTGGTTGACACGGGCTCAATGTAGCTGACTATTTAGCTATAATTAAGGCTTTGAATATAATCTGGGGAGTGTCCTGTGCTAATGAGGCAGTCTAATTGTCCCACAGAGAACTGCTTAAAACCTTATGGAAAAACCATATTCTTTAGAGAGAAAAAAAAATGATGCTCATTAATCAACAGTGAGTTCCATATGCAGCTTATATTGTATGTCTGGGTTCCTTGGGTACAGTTATAATCTGAGAAGACTTTAGGGACACAAAAATACATCTTAGCAAAAGCTCAGAAGAGCTTGCTGTGAAAGTGGCGATGTGGGAGTTTAGAAATCATTATGTAATTGCTATGTCTCGGAAAGCAAGTGCAGAGAGAAAGAGAGACAGGGTGAGGACACAGCAACCTCTGTGAGCGACAGTCAAAAAGACCTAAAGTGGGGCCGCCAGCACTCTGTGATCCTGCAATAACTCTAAAGTACAATCAGTGCAGCGGTATTCAACTCCTGTCGCAATGCAGGTACGAATAAGGAGAAGTCCTCTTTCAGTGCTTCTGCAGAACTGTTGCTTTCACTGTCATGTTGCCTTCAAACGACATTAAAGGCCATTCCTTTTATTTCAAAAAACAAACCAAAAAACCCCCAAAAAACCCCAAATGAACTTTTATTGTAGAAGTTGCAACCATTAAAACACTTCATAATGCGATTAGTTCTCCCAGGATGACAAATTCCATGTGTCTTACTCTTCAAACCACTGAAATCTGATTGGCACTTTATACAGACTCCGGTGGAATGAAGGATAGAATACATGGATGGTTTCACGAGCGGAGCGAGCACGCTGAAGCCTCTGGTGACGAATCACTGCGAACGTTGACACCAGTTTTTCCCTTCAGTGCTTTTAGTGATGTCATTCTTTCTGTTTCTGTCAGGGAAGAAGAAGTTGATTAGTTAAAGACAACAAATACATGAAAGACAGGTTCCATTGGAGTGCATGCTCAAGTTTCCTTCTATACAAGCATGTTTGAAGGGTGTGCCAGGCGAGGCCTCTCCCTGCACAAGTAAGGACCTGTTTTCACTGTTTTCCATCCTTTTGCAGCCTTTTCAGCCTGATGAATGCCGAGTGATGATTAACATGTAGAGACCAAACCCACACAATTGTAACCATCTATTACCATATCTCACAGCCTTCAGCTCAGGCACCCCCTAAGACTCAATTCTTCACATAAAAAAAAGAATCTGTGACAGCTGATCTATGTAAACTTTGTTAGCTTTTCAGTCTCCAATCTCAGCTCATCTGCTTGACAAGGCAATGCACTCGCCATCTGGAAAAATACAACAAAGCACAACTAATTCATAATAAACCTACAAATGCTAACTCTTCTCGTTCTTTGTGTGCAGTTAGACAGTGTATACAATGCAAACCTGTGCAAAAGCCACGCACCAAAAAGCTGTCACGTTTTCCAGGGCGGTCGAATGAAATGAAACCGATGTTTCCGAGTAAGTCCCGCCAGACGATCCTCTTCTGCTGTGCCTGATTGCAATCTGTTTACCTGCACCAGGTACAAGCATTTTTGTTCCTGTGTCAACCAATGGCAAAGCAGCAGCAGGGTTACCCCCCCCCCCCCCCCCCCCCCCTCCCTCCTCCACACCCCCCCACCCCCCCAACAAAAACCCCCCCCCCCCCCCCAAACACCACTT